>VMDR010001699.1:0-114849 GCA_007922815.1 Macrotus californicus
TACATATTGGTGAGTGGCAGGTGACTGATGTGATTTCTTTCCTAAATGTCAGGTAAATATCTACATGCTTTACTCTAGAACCAAAATTAAGAACTCAATTGGGTCATAACTTAGGAGGCTTTTTTACATACCAGTAATGAAAAAGTAGTATATGAAATCATAAACCTAATACCATTTACATTAGTACCCTCCCAAAATGAAATACTTAGGTATAAATCTAAGAAAATACTTGCAAGATCTATGTGAGAGGAACTAAAAATTTTAATGAACAAAATCAAAGAACTAAATACATGGAGAGATATTGCATAATCAAGGATAGGAAGACTCCATATGGTCAAGATGTCAGTTCCCCCTGACAGGATCTTTAAATTCAATTGCAATCCCAATCAAAATCCCAGAACATTATTCCATAGATGTAAGACAAAACTGGTTCTAGAGTTTGTGAGGAGAGGCAAAAGACCTAGAATAGCCGACACCGTATCAAAGGAGGAGAACGAAGTTGGAGGATTGTCACTCCTGACTACGAGACTGAGTATAAAGCGTAAAGCTACGGTCCTCACACAGAGTAGTGAGAGAATGCCCACATGGATAACCGGAACAGACTAGAATGTAGAGGATGTGTTTTGCTTTGATCTTAGGTGTTACATAGCGTACTCCTGGTCTTGTCCTTGGCCTCTGTGTGAGCTGAGGGGAATAGCCACCCTCCTAAAACTAACATGGCTGCTGTCATTGGAAATGCTCAAGAGGCATTTACACTTCCTGCTGGTCAATCATCTCTCTGCAGGGTCCCAGGTGTGCTTCTCTGTGCTCAAGAAGAATGATTATGATTTCACCAGCAAAGAAAAGTGACATCCAACTCCATAGGGATAGGGTTTGTGTCCCTCTTGTTCATCTTTTATCCCTACCACCTAGGGCTCCGCCTTACACACGGTTGACACTCCAAATAAGTATGTGTGAGCTTATTCCTACACTTAATTTATGCCTCTGTGACATAGTAGGAGTGTGAAGATTCTAAGATTAAAGTGGGGGGTTCTGGAGGCAGGGGCTGCTTTTAGGAGTCCAGAGCATATATAGGTGGACTTCAGAAATCCTTTTACATCCTTTATGGGACAAGGGAGATTTGCAAAGGATTTCTTTTGGCAGTGTTCTGAAGAATCCCATGTTTCCTTTCATGTTCTTGCTAGTGTTTTTGGTTTGTATCTTTCCAAACCTCTGTATGACAACTAAGGGTGTGGGATCTGTTATAAGGGTTGACCTAATTCTTTCTCCTCTAACCCACAAGGGTTCTGGTAATAGGTTTGCCAAAAGCAAAAGAAACAATCTTAACCACCTGTCACTTAACAAAGAACCACATGCCTTTCAACACGGGAGAGGGAGGGTGCTTTTGACAAACTGTCTATCCCTCACAGAGCTCCCATTGCTGCGCAATTATTGAAGTTCAGCGTGTATGAGGCAAGGGACTCAGGGGTGTGTGTGGTCCTCCGTGGAGCCATAGACCCTGACTAAGGTAGTTTGGGATCACTCACAGTTTGTACAAGGTTGGAAAGTGATCACTCATTTGCCCTTGGCTACTCCTTCTGGGTCAGTTCAAGCACATGATTCAATCAGTCTCCCTGTAGCTGGATGTCAGGGGAAAAACAGTCACGACATCAGCTATTCAGGGTAACTATGGGATTACTGTTGTTCTAGCACTGCCAATTGATGTCTGTAGGGGAGGAGAGAGTTAAGGTTGCCAGGAATCATGCCAAGAATAAAAGTACTGGTCTGTATAGATGACATGGCCAACATCACTTTGTCCTAGAATCATTCTCCTGGTTTAAAAAGGCCCAGTCTTACTGGGATAAGTGACCGGGCTGTGCTGTCATTCTAATAGCTTAATGGGCACGTACAGACTGTGTGTGTGTCTCAACACTTGATGTGGGGCTTATATACATACTGTGAGGCTGTGCTGGGGTTTACAACCATCTCATCATCTCAGCCCCACCCCTCAGAAGTAGGCCTCCAGTGATACTAACTTTGTCTATGTGATTATTTCCAGAACACATAAGACTTTTGCATGTTAAGATTTATGTTACTGCTGCAGTATATAGAAATCAGGACAGGCAGGACATTTAGAGTTTCAGAGATGAGAAATCTGAGGCACAAGTGAATATGAATTGTAGGAACCTGTGTGTCCATTCAAGAGAAAGGGTGCCTCTCCTGAATACCCTCATGTCATATTGCCTCTTGTGTGTACCTTCTCTTGGATCAAGATGTTTTCTGATTTCCATATCTCCATGATGGCCCACAGATTTGAGAGGTGATGAAAAATACAAGACAGAGGATTTGGGAAATGAACGAGAACCAAGCTGCCCCATTTGCTATTATGGGTATTTCCAGGGGCGCAAAGAAAATCAGTCACCATAACAGGATTTGAGACAGAGCAAATGTTCTAATGAGACTGCCTTCAAAGCAGCCAGCACTTCCCCGAGTTGGCCTCCATCAAGCCCTGCCTAGAGAAAGGGGCCCCGGTGAGATGAAGGGAAAAGGCTGTTTCCATTGTGTAGTAATAGCTTTAGACAGTTTCTTATCAGGTTGTTTGTTGCATTCTGTTCATTGTCGGGAGACATCATTCCTGTGATAAGCAGTTACACATTTCTTTGTACTCTTTAAAGGGTTAAGCGTTCGCAGCTCTGTGAGGCAGTTGCAGATCTAAAGGAAGTGAGTAAAAGGTGATGCCTACCGTGTTGCTGGGAAGGAAGAAAAATGGGAAGGAAGTCAAAGTGAGAAAGGAGGGGACAAAAGCACGGGTAACGGAGCTTGCCCTTGCAAATGTATTAGACCTCCTTCTTTAAAAATTGATAACATTTTTTTTCAGTGTATAGTTCTATGTTTACAGATATCTGAAGTTATCCTTTTGGTGCATTTTCTTATGTTTAGCTTATTTTACAAACACAGTAATATAATTTCCTATATGAGTAATTATTTTTTAGACACATGATTATAGTGGTTATATTCTATTCTATGGCCAGTCCACTATTTCCTTAAATATAATTCAGCAAGAAAGGCATGGAAAGTCTTTAACTGCCAAGTTGGAGTGCAGCTGGATCAGAGACAGGTTTCCATGAGGTATGTGTCTCCAATGGGGGTCAGTGTCAGTGGGGGAAAGGTGTCTTTTTCTGGGCTCCCCCTTTCTTGTGGCACAGCATAACAGGCCTACATCTCAGCATTCTGCACTACCAGCTCACTTTCTTAGACCCTCTGGAAGAGATGATTTTTTTTCCTAAGTTTTTTTTCAGGACTTCCATTATCTTTGGAAATCCATCAGTGGGCACACAGCAGTGTTTTGGGTGAGAAAATAAAAAGACAAGAGACGACTGCTGTCCTGATTCTGTACCAGTTAAATATAGAAATATGGTTGCTTATATAAAGTTAAGAAACCAAAATGGAATTTTATCTGTGCATCTGTCTTTCCCACCAGACTATAGCCATCTTTACTGCATGACCTTAGATGAGTCACTCAATATCTTCAAGTCTCCATCTCCACAACTTGGGGTAATCATAGTGCCAGCTGCATAGGATGGTTTAGAGGACTAAATGAGACAAATAAGGTAAGGTGCATGATGGCACCAAGCAAAGGCCCAGGGAATGGTGACGTGCTTGTCATTGTGTCATTATTGTCATCATTCTGAGATTTTCCATAGCAGAGACAAATATGTGTCTTTGTTGAAGACATCAATAAATGTTTGTTAAATTGAACTAAGTCTTCTAAGTAAAGATATATAAATAAGAAAAAGAAAAAAAGGTATTACTTTATATAATAACACATCACTTCTATTGGCCAAAGGAGAACACATACATCCTTAACTGCTGTGAGTTATTATATTCTCTGAATACACATAAGCCTTTCATATGACCTAATGATTAATGACTTATGCAAAGAAATTTTAACACCATTAATAAAAAAATTAAGCAGCGAGCTTTCCCCACTTTTTTTTGACAGTGTCAGGTTTTCACCTATTCTCCTGGGAACAACAGGTTTCTGGGAACATGCAGAGCACAGAAAATAGATCATCCTCAGATGGTGCTCCACTGTGTTACTGATGTCTTCCTGCCAAGCATGTGGGCTGAATACAAGGTACTCTTTAGAGAGAAGGACCTTTGGGGCATGAAGAAAAGAGGGCAGCTGAGTTTCCTATCTATCATCTATCTATCTATCTATCTATTATCTATCTATCTATCTATCTATCTATCTATCTATCTATCTATCTATCTATCATCTATCTATCTGGTATCCTTTAACCCCATTTGCTAACTCCAGTCTTTTGTGTGCTTATGGACTGAGATCTGAAATGGGTATCAGTCATTCAAGCAAGAATGAGCAAGATTCTGGCACAGAATGCTCAGGAAAGGAAGTCTTATCCAGTTAACTGAATAATCTTTCCGTGTTGAGGCTCAAATTCAATCAGTGTATCCAGGCTGGGCTGATGCTGATCCCTGAATATCCCTTATGAATAATTTGTCCCCAAGCCTTTGCAGAGCAGGGTCTCTATGACAGACATTTTCCTTTTTTTGCAAAGACTTGGTCTGAAACTTTATTATTCATTTTGAAGCAAAATGTCCTCATCTCTGAAACCAGAATTCTCAGACTTTGAAATTAGAGAAGTCTACCACAACCTAGTCATCACTGACATTCCTGAGAAAATACTAGCTGCTGGCCACAGCTCTATTCTTGACCATTGTGGACTAGGCTGGACAATAGGCTAGCTCAGCTAAAGACTCATATTTCTGGCAAAATTTCTTTCTCTGGGATCCCACTGTTTTCTCATTTAACAGTTTGGAGGCCAAGAAAAGAGAACTCTGTCTTTTCCAGTGAACTACTCCCCATTGTGATTTTGAGGATTCCATTTTATCCTTGACCCACAATTGAGCTCCTCTTCAGATAAATGTGAGTGGACCAACCATGTGCTCTTCAAGTGTATGGTAGGATTGCCCCCGCAGCCCTCATGCCCTCACTTCCTATGTTGGCCTAGAATCTAATTCTTAATTAGTTCATATTAATTTTGTTATATCTGTGTGCACCTAGGCTTACACTTGCACATGTATTCTTCTTAGCTACATTTAGACCCTTAAGAGGAAGAAGCTGTTTATGCTTTATTTGCCTTTTGGATGAGCTTGGAGGCTAGAGGTGTACATGAGAGTCTCAAAGCACACTTCTGCCTGACCAATACATGGGCTTCCTCTTCTCTGCTGAATCTGAACGTAGAGGAGCAGCAATGCACCCCACACAGACATGCCTCCAGCACTCCCTCCAGTTTTCAAGCAGAGCCCAAGAGCCTCCCTTGAATACCAGACAATCTCTTCTGTTCTGTAAGGGTCTCTGGGCCCACCCACACCACATACAACCCTAGCACCTGTGTGGGGAGTGGGTATGCCATTCTTTGGTGCCAAGAATAGAAAGTGCCAAGTATTCCACCCTGGGGGTGAAGAACAGAGCCACCAAAGCCCTTGCCCCTTTGCTTGGGTTTTCTCTGAAAACAGGAAAAGGGCAGACTCTTTCACTCATTAGAGTGGAAAGAGTTCTGCCTTTCTTGACAGGATTCGAGTCCCTCAGAAGCCATGTGTGAGAAAGCAGTGTGAACGTTGTTGACGTTTGTGGATGGCTGGGTCCAGATGTCACTGACAATGGCTCAGGGACCCAGAAGTCAAGGGACCCCAGCAGAAGTTGTTTTGGCCTCAGCATTAGCATCCAACATCCTCAAAACAGATAGACAGGTGAACCAAAGCAAACAACGGCAGCAGCAGCAACAAACAAAACTAGAAGTATGGTCTCCAGATGGAAAGAGCTGTTCCTTTCCGAGCAGCTGCTGAAACATGACAACAGCCAGTCCCCTTGCTTCACCCCCATCTGTGCACAGTGCTAGGTGGGGCGGCACCGGCGAGTCAGCCCTACCCTGCAGGAGACTCCAGTCTACCTGACATAAGGCAGAGAACTTCTATAGTATGGCTTGGGATTTTCCTTTTTATTTTGTTGTCAATTCTGAGCCCAAAGGAAAGGAAATTAAGTTTTTCAGATATGGCCATGTCATAGGAAATATAATTAGGGGGTGATGCAACTGCCTGACTTTATGGTTACACACCTCAAATACTTACTGACAAGAAATGAAAAGAACAAGTTGGACACATCTGACAGAAAGGAGAAAAATCAGAGCATAAGGTAATACCTGAAAAAAAATCTTGAGGGACCCCTGGAGGAAGATGTCACCAAGTGGCCCAAGAATGGAGACCATGTGGGATCACATGGGCATGGGGCATTTCTCAGGGTAATGGGCAGGGAATGTCTTTCCCTTTGCCCCTTCACCTCTATTAGGATTGGTCATCTGTGAGTAAGTTTGCTGGGTCCTTCTTTTTACCCATTCCCAGCTCCTCCCTGGAAGCAGGGCTGGGTTGGGGTGGGGATAGGGATTACAAAGTAGAGGAGACAGGAAGCAGCACCGCCAGGGAGTGGGGGAGTAACTCCCCCTAAAAGCACTGTTGTTTGCTGTCAATGGGATCTCTCTTGCAGTGGCAGGGGGAGAGGTGTGCCCTTCACTGTGACCTCACTGCCCTCGGCACTGCTGGAGATGTTTATGGCTCCCATCACACTTGCCTGGGACCAGATTCTACTCATGTCTGTGGTGGGGTGGCTGGTGGGATGGGGCTTGTCTGGGGAAGATGGTGCTGTGTTCAGGTAGAGGTGCAGTGTGGGAAAATCGGGAAGAGGCAAAGACAGACCACAGAGGGGCAGCTACCTGGTTAGCTTGTTCAGGAGGGCAGCCATGAAGGCTCTGGTCCGTTTGACGTACCTTTTCCTGGATGGAGAAGGAGCAGCCAGCTCAGGAGACCTGCCCTGAGAGAGAAACTGACCTCCTATGTCCCAGTCTCTTTCTGGGGGGTTCTCCCAGTAGTGTTCACAGGGTCTCCGGCCTCAACACCAGGGTATTTTTAGAGATGCACTGTCTCCCTCTCAGCTGTCCCACTGACCTTTTCGGATTTTCTGGGTTGGACTATCCCAAAGGCGGTTGGGAATTTGCTCAGTGGCATTTACCTAACAGAGGCCACTGGCAGCCTGACATGCCTGGGTGACTTTAGGGTTTGGGAGAAAGTGCTGGTAGGAGAAAGGGGAAGGTGGGAGGGGAGGCTGGGAGACATAGGCTCCTCTTTCTTGCAAAGCTAAGCAAGGATGGAAGGCAGGCTGGGTGGCAAATAATTACCCAGCCAGGGGCAAGCTGTGGGACACCCAGTGCCCCAGCCAGGGCTGTTGGAGAGACACACAGACCCGGGATCTGAAGCTCTCAGGGCTTGAAGAGCTGTCTGTTCTCACAGCCCCTGCCCCTCTGGAAGAGCAAAACGTTCCACAGTTGTCCTCACCTCCCACATGGAGCCCACCTCTTGAAGACTTGTCTTGCTCTGGACATTCCTGCAATAGATTCCTAGGAGACAAAGAAGCAGGAAGAGGTACCGGGCAGTTCTGTTCCTGGAGGAAATGCATTCAGTAATAATTTATTTTGTATACTGGGCACTATGCTCACTATTGGGTCAAGAGAGAAATCGCTGCTGCCTTCATGGCTGTTACCATCAAGTGAGCAGACAGCCATCAACACACAATGACACGAGGCCTGGCTTACAGCTGCGACCCGGGCTTTGGAAGGGACGTGTATGCTATGGAAGGGCTGTGAGAGGACAGGGCCTGGACCGAAGAGTCTGGAAGGAGTGCCATTTCAGCGGAGACTTCAAGGGAGAATAGGGGAAGTCTAAGTAAGGGGGAGGGTAGAGGACTTCCCATGACCAAAAGTTCCTCAGGTCAGAAGCAGCAGAACACAGGGACACAGAAAGGCCCCTTTGGCGGGGACAGCAGCAGCAGAGTGGAGCTCCTCTAAGCTGACAAGTGACTCCCCTTTGCCTGCTTCTGTTGTTTTTCTTTTTATAGTTATATGTCTTGCTTCCCCACAGGTCTGATAAGCAACCTACATTGTCTTGTTCCTCCTAAGAGATAGTAGGAGCCCCGTAGACTGAGCTTGATGAGTTCAGGACCTTGCTATGTGTCAGGGGCTGGGCAGGGGTTCTTGGTAACTGCTGGCTGATGGAACTTGACTAAGAGAGGCATCTTGTTTTGTGGTTGAAGACTTGCCTTCTGGAGGCAAATTTGTGTCTGTTCCTATCCCTGTTATTTTGGCCAAGTTACCTAATCTCCCTAAGTCTCAATTACATTGTAGAAAAATATAGGTAATGCCTACCTTTATTCATCTGCAGATAATAATGATGATGATGATAATAATAACCACATTTCTCTGCCAGACACTGTTCTGGGTGTTTCACAGATATTAACTCATTCAATCCTTCGAGTGACTCTGTGAGGCAGACAGATAAGGAAACTGAGGCACCTGAAAGGTTATTTACACAGGTGCTATGGATTAGAGCCAGGGTCTGGAATCCATGAATGGGGAATCTGCACTCTTACCTACTGTGTTTTTTTTTCTATTTTCAGTTTCTTTGGAGCCTAGAGTTGCTGGGGATGCTGAGTTCACAGTGACTAGAGGGAAGGAAGTGAGGTGGCCACAGTCAGCCAGGCTCCTTTCTAATCCCCCGTTGTATATTGGTATTTTGTCTAAGGCTATTATTTTCCCTTGACTTTGGTCCCCTGTGTCCCTGGGCTGAGGAGAGAGGAGCCTGAAGGGAAGGCTTCAGCTGCTGGGACAGCAGCCCCTGGTGGTGACAAGCTGACAAGCTGGCAGCAGGACTGGCCCAGGGAACCAGAAGCCCCTGTTCCCCCAGCGGGCCCCCACGGGAAGAGGCCAACCGAGTGCTGACCACTCCTCATCACTCACACACACATGCCCATCTGCAGTTTTAATCCAGAACGTGAGGACCAGAGCTCTGCCTGAACTTTCTCAAGTGCTGGGTTTATTTCAGAAATGATTGTCGGGAGCTCATGGATGCCGGTTGCTTATTGCACTGTGATCCCTGAAGATTGGATTCAGTGCTGTGGATGCTGGCAGAGTAATGGGCCTGACCTTGCCAGTAGGGTCACTGACTGATTGCACCAGCTGGACCGGGGCTCATCTTCCAGGCTGCTCAGGGTTTGGAGGCGGGAGGATTAATTGAATTGGTGGGGGAAGTGTCGCCTTTAAAATGTGGGAAAAAACACAAGCGACAACTTAGACCATTTGTACAGAAGTTAATGTAATTATTAAAGGGAAATAAAAATATTGGCATGTTAAGAAAATATCCAAACAGTTTAGAAAAGTGTTTTCTAAATCCTTAACTGACCCTTATCCAGAGGAGGAATACTCACCAATCCAAATTTGCTCTTAATCCTTAATCCACAAAACTATGATCCCACCACCTCACCAGCTAAGAACTGGCCTGAATGCTAATTGGAGCTCTCCCTCTGCCCTCCCTCCCTTTTTTTTGTTTGGATACCAGCTTTCTCTCTGAGTTTGAGAGGCCTGACTTATTTCCCCCCAGAGAGCAGGGTTTGGCTACCACACTCACCACTCTCTTTGGCATTCACAGTGTAAATGACACTTTATCAGGTGAGAATGTAAATCTTGTCAACAGCCCCCAGCTCTGCCAGCTTATCAGGGAGAGGGGCAGGGAGAGCAAGATTCTGAGAGATGTTCCTAGTCCTGTTCGTGCCCGAAGAGTGATAGATAATAACATTTCCAGTCAAGCAATGGCAGGAAATCTAATGGACAGGAATTAAGGCGCCAAATGGAAAAGTCAATCGCATATGCAGTCCAAGTTTCATATTTGAAGGAAATGTTATTTGATTTGGAGTCTCCCTCCCCACCCCAACTCCGCTCCCTTCTGTGAGGCAGGCGGAATAGCAGAATTAATTCTCTCTTGGTAATCAGATTTTCCAGGCTCAATGAGTCTCTGTGTGTGTGTATAAATTTTCCTTAAACTTGTACTCATGTTTTGCAAATGTATATTTCTCAAACGTGTTAGGTATTTCAAAGCCCCACATATATAAAAGGAAGAATCTGTTATTTCTTTTCTTGTGATGTCTCTTGTTACCTCTAAAGTAGACCCTAAAGCGAGAGCTAAAAGAATACAAATAAAATTAATCACGATACTGCTTCTGTAGCGTTATCCATCTCATTTGTGCGGTGTTTGATAGTTTTCCGCTGCATTTGCATTGCACTTGATCGAAATCACTAATGGCAGTGGAATATCAATCACAACAAAAATAATTATCAACTAAACACTGGGCATGCATGATTTAAGTTAATGCTTCCCATAGTTCTAGGAGGGAGCAGCTCTCATTTACCAATAGAGAAACTCAGGCTTACAGAGGTCAGGTAATATGCCCAAGATCTCTCCCTCAATAAATGGTGGAAATGAGGCTTGACCCCAGGCATTTCTGGCATTTCAGAGCCTGACCTCTTGAAAGTTTCACTGTCTCGGTGATGAGAATGAGGCAAAGGATTTGTCAAGGCACGAATGAAGGAAGGACAGGTCCAGGCTCCTGACTGAGGTTTTGTCACCTCTTAGAGCTGCTCTTCTGCCCTTGTCTAGGCAAGAAGCAAAGAGAATCTAGTCACCAAATCACACTAATTCCTGTAGGGTAGGGACCTCATTGTCCCTTCCTCAATGAAGCAGATCAAGGTTGTGGAATTCTGGACGAAGCCTATAGCTGCTGACTTCGAAGTAGAAGGAATCAGTGAGGGTGGGAGGCGGATACTCTAAGAGTGAAATAACAAGAAACAAATGAAGGAATACTCTCTCCTCTCCCACCATCCATCCTTCCAAACAAAATTTTTGCAAATTGTGTAAACACAAGCTTCAAAGGCTCAAACAGAGAATTCATCTTCTCTAAAGCTGCCCAGGTGTTTCTTAAAACAGAAGGTATTTAATATGTTTTCTTTGTTTCCCTTGTGTTTATTACCATAATTGGTGGATTCCCTTCTAGTAGCAGCTGCTAATCCCTACCACCCCCACCCTGCACCAGAATAGTTGCACTGAATCTTGGGATCTGTTTGGAGTAGCAAATGGTTGCCCAACAAAAATCAACCAGAAAAAGAAAAGATGAAAACAAAATAAAACGTTGTGTCTCAGCCTTCCTCTGGACAGAGGGCCTGAGGTTCCGTATAGAAACTGAGTGCACGCCCTCAAACTTCATTTTTTTTTCCTTTAAGCAAAGCTGTAGATTTAGCTACAAAGCCTTTGTCTATGCCATATATGGATGCACACAGGTGATTCCATTTGGAGGCATATTCACTGAAGATAGCCAAATGATTTTGAATACATACCTCTTTTCTGAAGAACTCAAAGCAACTTTGTATTTATTATGCTGTTTCTTCTCAAAATATTCCTTAACATGCCAGGGTGACAGTGATGATTTCCACTTCAGGAGAGAGGAATAAATGAAGGCACAGTTAGTTCACAGTGAAACAGAAGAATGCCTCATCTCCTTGAATGTGCTGGTGGAAAATTTGACCTAGACCAGGCCTGCAGAGGGAGACACAGGTGGAAGGGACAAGAGTGAACACGCCACTTTATGAACTTGAGATTTTGGAGCACTATCAAATCTACCTTGAATGGAAAAAAAAATGTTTGTAGGTAGTCCAGTAACCTAAAAGCTCAGCCAAATGACTTTGTAGTTTACAAGTGAGTTAACCAAATGATTATGATAGATGATGGGAAGTGGAGAACGAGGGTCCCCTTCATGCGGGGACTGGGTCTCAGAATGACACCCAGTGTGGGAGTCGCTCAGGAGTAAAGGCAGGGGCTCTCAGCGGGCCTTAAAGGGCTTGTTGCAGGGATGTAGCAGAGGGTGTGGGGTGTGAGTATGAAGCAGAGCCTGAGATCTCAGAGGTACTGCAGTGCAGGTACATGGGTGTTCTTTAAGGTGCTCGTCCCACGGGGAAAGATACGCCTTTGGGGAACGTAACTGCTGGGGACATTTAAGTATTCCGAGTTCCTGGCCGGGTGGACATAACATCAGTTGTCAAGAGCGGAAAGTCACACGCAGTGAATATGTTGTGTGTGCTGATTTTGCTTCGCTTTGCTTGGGCTCTTCCTCATATTGACACTGACAGTAGTGACTGAGGGGGACACTCGTGTACTAGGGACTGTCTTAACGGCCTTTGTTAAATGTCCTCATTCTACCTTCACAGCATGTTGTCATTACCCCTGTTTTGGAGGTAAGGAAATCAAGGCTTTTAGAGATTCAAAAACTCGTCCAAGGTCACACAGCTCAAAGTGACTGTGGGGCATGGGTAGTCAGCCACTACTACATCAGGCCTTTCTCATTAATTTGTTTAGAAAGGACTTTGACATTCCCATTGATTGGCCTATAGGTCTCAGCACAGGTTTAGAAATAAAGTGTCCTTTGACCAGATGACATTGCAGTTAGCTCCCCAGATTCTGATTCTGGATCTGTCACTCACTAGGTATGCCACTATGATCAAGTTATTTAACCTCTCTCTGCCTCATCAGGCTGGGGTAAAGATTAAATGAACAAATATTTGTAAGTTACTTCAGCAAAGTTATTTGCCATTGCAAGACTTTGAGAAAGGCTTTCAGATAAGTGAATGAAATCAGAGAGGGTCCGTGTTCCCTGCTAAGCAGTAGACTGGAGCAAGCCATATTACAAAGGATGAGCCTGGCGTGGAGGTGGGATCAGATATGGCTGTATCTTTGTCAATTTCCATCCTAAATCTCCTCACTCAAACACCTTTTATTGGCACTATATTTGTTTTAGGCTAATGAAAGCAGATGTTCCATTTAGGCCCTCACCCCTCTCACCTACCTGCCTCATCTCAAAGACACACGTCCCCCCTCAGGACTCACTTGGGGCACCCACGTGTCTGGGGTGGAGGATGGTGCTTGGAGGGCTTGTTTCTGGAGAGCCAGCACCGCAGAGGGGTTACCATATTATCTGGGCAAACTCAAATAATGTGAGCCCATCAGATAAACAAACATACCAACTCACAAATGAATAGAAACATGTTTATTAAAGTGGAAGAAAAACAGCTTTTTGGCACTGCTAGCGCTATGGCATCAGGAGCAGCAGCTGCAGCCTGGGACCACAGGCAGGGAGTGCTTATTGCCAGCAGTGGATATTTCCTAGTAAAGAGGAGGGTGTGTGTGTGTGTGTGTGTGTGTGTGTGTGTGTGTGTGTGAAAGAGAGAGAGAAGTAGAGGCATGGGACAGAGACTTAGCAGGGTGGCACACAGGTAAAAAGGCAGTAGCAAGTGGACATGAGACCCAGGTGATCCTTAGACCCAGGTGGACATGAGGCCCAAGTGGACCAGGGTTTGAATCCCATCTCTTTCCCACCAGAGCTGGGTAGCCATAGTGCTTTTACTTGACCTCTCTGAAAGTGCTTCTTATCTGCCCAATCCCACTCATAATCTGCCCTTGGTGGTCTGGTACATCAGGGTCACATGAGATATTTTCAACAGCTTGCACAGGATCTGGCACACAGAAGGTGCTCAAAAAATACCAGTCCTCACTGCAGTGTTGTGGTTGAATATGCCAAGAAGGCCTATCAGGTCTGTGCTTCCTGAAGGAAAGGTGAGGTGTGAGGAAGCACTAAATTGCAAACAACTTATTTCTATCGATGGAGTTATTTTTGCAGTGGGTCAAGAAGTATAAAGTGAGAAGCTTTTTTTTTTAATTAAGAATTATATATGTCTGTTTTGTTTTCAGTAAATATAAAATATGACTAAACTATAACCTTGTTCCAAACTTGGGCGGTTAAAAAGGAAAGGTGGGTGGGGAGAGAGAGAGAGAATACCGATGGGAATGAGTGCTGGACTACAATCCTAGGTTTCTGCACATTTTCCCATCCTAACCCTGAAAGAGCAGCTCAGCTTTTATAACTAGATGGATTTTTAATGTACAGTTTCATTGGTAGAGAGGATCCCACTACATAAAAAACAAGTTTCATAGCCACTGATGCCTATAATTTGATATCTGTTCTTCCCCAGTCAAATGCTCGAGCGTAGAGATCAATAGCGCATGTAGAAGGCGATCTAAGATGAAGGATAAGTTGAGGAATGCGTGAGCAAACGGATGGAGGGGCAGGAAGAGGAGAGAGAAGAGAGGAGGGGTGGGGAGAGGAAAATCAGGGGAGCTCCTCTCAAATCCCCTGGAAGTAAATGAGTCCATTCTGTCATTCTTTCATTTCATGTGCCCCTAATCTCGTTGCTAGCCAAGGTCTTACTCCGGTACAGATGATCCTTGCCTTGTATGTTCAATTTTTGCCCAGAGCACACATTCTCCAGTCTGCTGCACTGAAAGCACATCTCACAAACCACAGGTGGACTGTGTGCCCTGCTGACGAGCAAGCTCTTGCCCCGTGGTGCTGCTGCCAGCCAACAGCTTAGTGATAGGAGTGCCACCTGCTTTGTCAGCATAGCAGTGTTTATACCCTCCTTTGACTGTATCCTGTGCTCTTCCCCCACAGAAGAGGAAAGTGCAGACACCAGTGGTGGGACGCATGGGTTCCGTGAACTGCACACCGTCGAGGTGAAGCAGGGAATCATTAGATGTTCACAGAAAAGCAGATGTTCAGCCTCAGATGGGTGCTTGATGCCTGAGCTGTCTGACTGTGTGCTCTCAGCTGTGAAGGGAAAGAGAGAGAGAGAAACAGAGCAGTAACTATGGTCAAAGATTACGTCTAAAACCTATGGTGCATCAGGGAATTGTGTGGTCTCTTTTAGGTTTCTGGGATGCAGACAAAACACTGTTGTTTCAGTAGGTATGATGTCAGCAGGACTTTCTTACCCGGTTCCCTGTCCTCGCTCTCCCTGCTCCAACCCGTGGTTGATTTATACCAATTTCACATCTGTCTTTTATCACAACACTCCTTTACCAGAAAGTTTCACAAGGTTTCATACTTTGTGAAATGGACTAAACTATGTGCTTTATTTTTCCGAATTTTAGGAATCTTCTCAATTATCCAGTTTTTAGAAGACCATCCATGAAAAAATGCTTGCCATTTATTCTACTTTTCCCAACATGAACTCTCCACTACACGTTGCCCTTTCTCCAAATATCATAGCTGCCCACCTCTCCCTCTCTTCTCCACGTCTAGGTCCTGTGGGACTTCATGTTGCCTCTTAAATCTGGTTTTCTTCTGGATCCACTCTAGAGGGGTACCCCTGGCACTTACGTTGTAAAGGGCAACCATGCCTACATAGTAGATCCAACGTAAACCATTGAATTAAATTTTGAAGTAGGCCTAGAATCTCTATGTCTTTCTCAGCTATTGATTGATTGATTGATTTTCTTTTGTTTTTCCTTTTCTTTATTAAGCATGTCCAGGAGCCAAGGTCTACCACATCACTCTGTTGCTGGTTGAGTATTTTGTTGGGTGATTTTCCTCTCATTTCTTAAAATTTAAATATATATTTTTTATTTTTTGATTATGGTTGACTTGTAACATATGTTTGAGGTGCACAAACGCAGTGATTAGACATTATATAACTTACTCAGTGACACCATACATAGTTATTACAATATTATTGACTATATTCCCTATGCTATATTTTACATCCCATGACGGTTCTGTAACTGCCAATTTGTACTTCTTAATCCTCTCACATTTTTCACCCATCTCCACAAACCCTCACCCATCTGACAACTGTCTAAACGTTCTCTGTATCTATGAGTGTGCTCTGTGCAGCTTGTTTATTTTGTTTTTAGATTCCACATATAAGGGAAATCATATGACATCTGTCTTCTTCCTCAGCCTGACTCACTTCGCTCAGCACAATGTCTTCCAGGTCCAACCATGTTGTACATGGCAAGATTTCTTTTTTTCTATGGCTGAATCATATTCCACTGTGTATCTGCACCGCTTCCTCTTTATTCATTCACCTATTGATGGACACACATTGCATTCATATCTTGGCTATTGTAAATAATTTTGCAGTGAACATAAGGATATATATGTTTTTTCAATTTAGTATTTTGGGTTTCTTCAGATAAATATCAAGAAATAAGTATTGCTGGGTCCTTATTTGTCTCTTGTTATATAGCCTTTGTCTTAAATTCTATCTTATCTGGTATAAGTTTTGCTACCCCAGCTTTTTTGTTTGTTTGTTTCCATTTTCATGAAATATATATTTTCAACTCTTTACTTCCAGTCTCTGTGTGTATTTTGCTCCAAAGTGAGTCTCTTGTAGAGAGCTTATACAAGGGTCTTGTTTTGCTATCCATTCAGCCTCCATATGCCTTTTGACTGGGGCATTTAATCCATTTGCATTTAAGAGTAATTGTTGATAGATATGTCTTTATTGACATTTTATTGTTCATATTATTTAATCTTTCTTCTTCTTCTTAAAGACCATTTAACATTTCATGAAATGCTGGTCTGGTAGTGATGAACTCCCTTAGCTTTTACTTGTCTGGGAAGCTCTTTATCTGTCCTTCATTTCTAAATGATACCTTGGCTGGGTAGTCTTGATTGTAGGTCCTTGCTTTTCATCACTTTCAATATTTCTTGTCAATTATTTCTGGCTTGCAAAGTTTCTGGCAATAAATCAGCTGACAGCCTCATGGGACCTCCTTTGTAGCTAACTAACTGCTTTTCTCTTGCCATTTTTTAAGATTTGTTGTCTTTAAACTTTGGTATTTTAATTATGATGTGTTTTATTAAGGGACTCTTTGGGTCCATCTTGTTTATGACTCTCTGTGTTTCTTGGACTTGTATGTCTATTTTCTTCACCAAGTTATGGGAGTTTTCCATTATTATTTTTTCATATAAGTTTTCAATTCCTTGTTCTTTTTCTTCTCCTTCCAGTATCCCCATGATGTGAATGTTGGTACAATTGAAATTGTCCCTGAGGCTCTTTATACTATCCTCAGTTTTTGGATTCTTTTTTCTTTTTACTATTCTGATTGAATGTTTTCTGCTTCCTTATCTTCCAAATCTCTGACTCAGTCTTGTGGTTCATCTACTCCACTCTTGATTTCCGGTAGTGTATTCTTCATTTCTGACTGGTCCTTTTTATGTTTTCTATCTCCATGTTTATGTTTCCTATCTGTTTGCTGAAGTTCTCACTAAGTTCATCTACTCTTCCCCTAAGTGCATTGAGCATCCTTATAACTGGTATCTGAACTCTATATCTGGTAGATTGCTTACCTCCATTTGGTTTAGATTTTTGCGGGGGGAGAGTTTTGTTCTATTATTTCATTTGGGACTTTTTTTTCTGTCTCCTCATTTTGGCAACCTCCTGTGTTTGTTTCTGTGTATTAGGTAGAGCTGCTGTATCTCCTGGGCTTGGTAGAGTGGCCTTATGTAATGGGTGTCCAATAGGGTCTGGTGGCACAGCCTTTCCGATCACCTGAGCTGGGCACTCCAGGTTCACCCCCTGTGTGGGCTGTGCACATCCTCCTATTGTAGTTGAGTCTTGATTGCTGTCGACACCTCAATGGGATGATTTACTCACAGGCCTGTCAGCTTTGAGGGCTGGTTGATTGGCTATGATCAGCAGGGAGGATGAGCTGCGCAGGGGCTGACCTCACAGAGCAGGCACAGGACTTATTTCAGCAGGACTCTGATACCTACTGATTCTACCCCTTAAGTGTATCATTTGTGCAGGTATTCGGGTAGGGCTTTGATGTGGTCTTTAGCTGTCTACCAGGTGCGCTGGCTCTGGATTCCCCAGGAGGTTCAGGCCAAGATCAGCTTTCACCTGTGCCCTGCTTGGGGCCACCCAACATGATCTACAAAGTGATCTGCAGATGACTGCTACTAGTGCTGGGCCTGGGGCCACTTAGTGAGAAGTATGAGGCACGCCAAGGCTGGATGCTGCTTATTTGAAAAATTTTAGGAAAGTTTAAAGCATGAGCCAAGACAGTCTGTTTGTATGGGAAAGCCACTGGAAACGGCTTGGGTGGGCCCACAAGTTGGGTAGGGTGGGGTCTCAGGGAATCACCAGGGCAGGGCAAACAGTGATAGCCAGGTTGACAGAAATTCAGATATTGCACCCACCTGCTGGCTCTGTTTGGGGAAGGCTCAGAAAAGCAACAGTGGCCTCTGCCAGCACTTCTGTCTGGGAGAAAGCTGCCCCCAGCTGTCACCCTGATGCCAGACTTGTCAGTTCCTCCCCATGTGTTCCTGGTGCTTTTTGAGCTGCTGCCCCCACACTGGGGCTCAGATCAATGAGTCTCAGTAAGTCCATGCATAGACCCTTTAAGAAGAATGCCTGGGACTCCAGCAGCCTTGGTCTCAGCCACAATCTCTGCTGGTTTTTACAGCCAGAAGTTTTGAGGACTTCTCTTCCTGGCCCGAGAACCCTGGGTTGCTTGGTGTGGGTCTGGAACCCCTTGTTCCTTAGAAGGAGCTCCACAGCTGAGATTTCTCTCCCAGTTTTATCTGCCACATATGGGTGTAGGACCAGCCAATTCCACATCTCCACCTCTCCTACCAGTCTCAGCATGGCTTCTTTATATCCTCTGCTGTGGGACTCCCATTCAGCTAGATTTCAGGGGGCTGTGAATGATGGTTGTTCTGTAACTTAATTGTAAGTCTGATGTGGTTTTAGGAGGAGACAAGTACCACTTTTACTGATGCTGCCATCTTGACCAGAACCCCTCTTCTTGTCTTTTTCTCATTCCTCTTTTAGCTCTGACTTAAGTTTTGTACTTTTTTTGTCTGTTGAGCCTTCTAAAACTTGGTTTCTTAATTTGATTTTCATCATATTGGTCTTTGTGAAATGTTTTGTGATTCTTGATTGAACAGGTATCTTTGTGACAATGAATGCCCATTGAATTGTCTGGCATGTGCCTTGTGCATTCTGATGCAAGGGGTGGGCAGGGGATGCTGCTCATGGGATGGGTACTGTGTTCAGTCTTAATGAGAAAGGAGGGGGAAGGTGCTATGGACCAGAGCACCTGGTCCTGGCTGTGGTTCATTACTGTTCCTCCAAAGTCACCAGCCTTCGGAGCTCTGCCCTACATATTGGGCCTGAACTTCCATACTCATGCCTCTAGCCTAAGTCAGACATTCCATGTCTTGCTGCTTAGCAGAGAGATTTAGTCTGTTTGGCTGCTCCCACCGCCATGTTGCCATGTTGCTTCAGATCCTGGTTGGAGCCCTCTCCATGGCTGAACAAGTCCAAATGTTCCTTGTTCTGTAGCTTCCCTTGGTGGTGGTTACTTTGCTCTGCTTTTTAGCATTCAGTGATTATTCCAGTTTACTTGCTTCTAGTATGTTTTTCTCTCACATTATTTGTGGGTTTGTCTGGAGCAAGGGATTCTGACAGGGGGAAAAGACTGCAGCAATCCATATAAAACCCAAAGTTGCCCACTTCTCAGACTCTGAGATGTGTGGACACCAAGAATATCCCCAAACCTGGGCATTGCTGAACAGAACCTGAATCCCATTGTTTGAACTCTGCCACCTGTCATAGGCACTCAGTCTGTGCATCTCTCTCTCTCTCTCTCTCTCTCTCTCTCTCTCTCTCTTGCTGTACACACACACACACACACACACACACACACACACACACACCCTACCCCCAGTCTGTTGCTTTCTACCTCTTTCCACTCCTACTTTGACCATCCCTGTTCTTCCCCAGTCATTGTGGCCAAGAATAAGGCTCTCAGCCTACAATTTCCCTTTGAATTTTCCACTTGCTTCTTTGTGGACATGGGCTGGTCTGACCTATTGGGAACATGTGGCAAATAGCTCACAGGCCTCGCAACAGAGAGCCTCTCTTCTTCATGGCCAGGACCTTCGTGGCTGCTTCCCAGACTTAGCATTTGACCCCTTGAGAGTCTGGCCTCCACCAAGGAGGAGTGGAACACTGGGGAGGGCGTCGCAGTCTCTAAGCAGCAGGCTTCACGTATGCTGTTGGCTGATGTAGGCCCCGCGCCACCTTCATATGTTAAAGCCTTACCCCCCAATGTGACTATTTGGAGATATGACTTTTAGGCAGTAAAGGTAAATGAGGGTATAAGGGTGGGGTGTTAATCTGAAAGGATCATTGGTCTTATGAGAAGAGGAGGATACCTCTCTCCCCATGGACACCCTGAGGAAGGCCATGTGAAGACACAATGAGAAGCCAGAGAGGATTCTCACTAGAACCTGAACATTCCCTGATCTCGTATTCCCAGCTCCCAGAACTGTGAGGAAATAAGTTTTTGTTATGCAAACCACCCAGGGCATGGTACTTTGTTATGCAGTCTGAGCTGAGTAGGTCCAGGTGCTTACCCTTCTTCAAATGATAGAATGGGAGAACAGGGATCACATGATGATTGATTTACACTTATTTTAGAGATAGTGATTTCCAGCAAGTGGGTGGCACTGGGCAGATTAGAATTCGGATTTCATGATTACCAGCACAGTGCATTGATTAGCCAAACCTCCCTAAACCAGAACACTGTCTGCAAAATGAAGCCAGGGCAAGTGCTTTGCAACTAGTGTCCATGGAATCCATTCCGGAGCCCTTTGAATCTACTCATAAACTTTAGCTTGTGATATAGCCTGGTTTAACTCTTCAGGGTATGCATTTCAAGCATCCCCACCTTTTTATTTTCTCCCCTCTCCAGGCATCCCCAGCTCCACTCCTCCACTAGACCTAAAGCTGGACAGTACCTCCATGGCTCCTTCTTCCCTGCACTGGGCTCTCCAAAGCACTCCTGCAGTGTTGCGAGCTGACTGCTTATTTTCTCCATGTCAGGGTGTCCTCCAAACTCTACAACCGTCCAAGGTCCTCAGACAGGAGCTCCATAGCCCCTGTGGGTCTCCTCTTACAGTCCCATAGTGCTAGGAGTACAGGGGAAGTTCTCTAAGGTCCAGATATAGTTCCCCCTCCTCATGAGACTTAGGCCCCTGGTTCAGTGGCAGAGCTGCCTCCACAGGCCAAGACTCAGTCATGTCACTTCAGATGGAGATCCCACCTTGCTTTCAACTGTTCCTGAAGCCACAATGCATCCAGCAACTCAAGCTCTTGGTCAGTTCTGGTGTTCATTCCACACTTAAGCATCTCATTACAAGTTCAGTCCTTGTTAGGGAACAGGCAGTGAAGCTGTGTGGAGGACTCAATTTACCTGGTGCATTTAGTGCTGGCTACCTAAGAAAGCGCGGAGAAGGGAGGCCTTGTCTTCAGAATTCTTTTAGCCTCGAGTGAGGGCTTCCTAGATTTCAAATGCTAATGTGCTGTGGATAGAGGTGGTGTAATGGAACACAGGCAATAAGAGAAAGTGAAATATTTGAACTGCTGTCCTCCCTTGATGGAAGGTGAACAGAGATAGCTTTTTGCTACTGATAAACCAGTAAAATAAACACAGAAATGTTGAGCAATGCAGAAAACATTTCACCCTGTCACATGTTATTGGCAGAAACTATTCACAGAACAAAGCCCGACTTTGACTTTCAGTCACAGAAATAATATACTACACTGGATTTCCTTGAGAATATACACTCTTCTGTGCAATTGTGAGCTGCTAGTATTTTCCTTCCATGGGGATCTAGACCTGAGGTTGCAGAATAATTTGGAAGTCAGTGTATTGCCTGCTTTACATGGTGTGATTAATCTTTTTTTTTTTAATTTTACATGTCTACAAATGGTGTTAATGGTCACAACTGCAAACTATTGCTATTTTTATTGGTCTGGAATGTGAATGTTTGTGTTGGAGCATCTGCGAAAGCAAACATGTTTGCAATGAGGAAAAATAATGAAGATCTAAGGGATTTTAAGATGGCATTTTGTGAATGAACACTAAAATGCTGCTAGATTTTTATTTGTTTTGCTGTTAAAGCTGCATTGAAGACAGAGCCATTCTGGAGCACAATTTCTTTTTGTTTCTTCTTTTCCTTTGTGTTTTGAAATATATCCATTCTAGCTGCAATTTTTAGCCAGGCATTTAGATTAGTTCATAATTTAAGAAGCAAATATGTATAAAAGTAAAGCATCAGCTAATTTGTGTCATACATAAGAAATATTTTGCTTAGCCTGGGCATATTTTCTGTGTACATTTTAATAGAATGGCCAATATATCACAGTCACCTAAATGTCTTTATCAACACCTTGGGTGTTATCCTCACTGATGCTTAGCATACTTCTTGTTGCGATTATAAAGGTCCCTGATACCCTGGCTGATAAATTGTTTTGGGTTCCTGGGACGGAGAAGTTACGTTTAACTAATTTTTATACCAGCCTGCCTGCACCTAATAGAGTATGTGGCTAATGAATGTGTTGAATTAAATCAAATTAGATGGAATCCAATTGAATTGAACAGAAATAAATTGAATTGTATTGAATTATAAATCAGAGAGTGAAAATACATGGTGATTTAATAACATCTGATAATAACAGAATGCTGCATTTACATGTCCAACTTAGGAGACATTCGATAACTACTAAGTGAGAAAATTGCCTTCCTCCTATGATCGTGGGCATCCTTGCCAAGTAGAGACGACTCTCACACGAGACCCTCTGCAGTTCTACAGCTCGAGCATCCTCTGTATCTCTGTGGTGGTAGACCGTGGCAGGATGCTTACAAACCTGCTTTTTTTCTCCTATTTGCCACCAGGTAGGAGCTCCATTTTTAAATATATATCTTCTTATTTTCTTTGTGTTCAGCAGCAGCTGCCTCTGTGCGAGCACTTAGAGTAAAGCGATGTGAGTGTGCGTGTGTCAGATAGGGGGTATCATTTGCTAGTTTTAATTGGTAGATTCAACATCCTCCCCTAACAGTGCAGAAGCCACTGGCTGAGACGTTACCATGGTAAATCAAACCATGGTGTTTGATTGGTAGACTTCTGAAGCAGGTACAATCGCTTTAATCAACTGCAGGAAAGTTGAGGCCATCTGGTTTTGCCTCACCTGGAAGTAATTTACCACCCCAGGTGCAAAAAATTACCCTGAGGTCAGTCACAGTAAAACTGCCTCAAGATGTTCCAGCAGAGCATGAAAGAGGAGCAGTGTCACATAGTAATTTTTATCTGTTTGTTTTTATATTTTTGAGCTTGGGAAAGTGAAGGGCTAATCATGCAAACGAGAGCCAAGAATAGATTTGGCAGGTGCTAACCCACCTTGCTCCACATACTGGAGCAAAATCTCCCCAATTCATTCTATAACAACTGTTTTAATGGTCCAGTTCTGAATAGCTAACAAATTGGGATTTTATAGAAGGAAGTTTTCCTAAAAAATCGAGTTTCTCAAGAATATGGCTGAAGAGAGTGTGCATGTGCTGTGGAGGAGCAAGGAGTCAAATGGGGGGAGTCTTTTTAAAAAGCTCCCTCTCCAAATGTACTTTGGGCATGTGCATTTTATGTTGCAACTTAGTCTTTTAGGTATTCTTGCAATTGTATTAGCACGTAACCAACCATAACCCAAAGATGGCTCCTGAGAAGATTACAGAATCATTAGGTCTTTGGAGTAGTTAGAAGGATTTATTTGGCTCATGTGACATTGATTTGTTTTGGCTGCACTTGAAATGTGTGGTTTTTGCAAGTCAATAGAAATGAAGTCCTTTATTGAATCGGAAAAACTCCATCGAATGAACTACAGAAGGAAACAGAGTCAAAGGCTCTCTGTCTCCTGTGTCTTTGTGGGAGCGGCTGCCAGGGCACATGGGTGGGGCTTTGGAAAGGGAAGTACAGGGACTTGGGGAAAAGGGGGCAGGCAGGAGTTGCAAAATCAACATAAGGGGAAACCACGGAATACCTTAGTTTGGAAATTGGCAAAATGAAACGGTGGTCATGGGAAGCCCAGAAGGGGAGGAAAGAACACCACAGTAAATCACTCAAAGGCATTGCTTCCTCCAGAAGCCTTGTAATCCCGGAGGGATTTACATATAATGAGACCTGAGACCCCTTGTTTTATTGATGAGGGGGTAGAGAGGACCACAGATCCGCCTAGGGCAAAGCCGATAAGGTCTGGTGTTTTGCAGCGGGTTCAAGGCTAGGCAGGTTCACATGGGATTTAGGCAGACGGAAGAATGTACATGGAGCCGTTGGGATGCCTGGCATGCCTTTATGCCAGGGCAGGGCGACCCAGGCACACAGCAAGCCACATGTCACACAGCACACGTCCCAACTCCCTTGTATATACTGAATGCACACAAAGCCGGAAGGGTGCTAAAATATTATATAGCAAAGTGTGATTCTGCACATGTGGGCCCGTGCTCATGGTTAAGTGAATACCGCTTATCATAGTTGCCTGGTCATCTGGATGAGGGAGCCTGACTGACTCCATTTTGACCGTACATTGGGTCAAAGCAGAAAAGGATCCCAGTTTTACAGTATCTACCCAGGAATCTTTGGACCCAGCAGAATCTGATACACTCATGGAACCAAGTCTACCCCCACCTTCTCTGTGTCTAATAGTTTAGTGATTCCAGAGCTGGACTTCAGCCATTTGACCAGATTTTGCCACTGGAGGATTGAGATGGAGTTGCTTGTTGCCCAGGTTCTCTTTGATCATTGGCTCAGTTTCACAGAGGCCAGAGCAGGTGAGGGATTAAAGAGCAGTTCCTCCTCCTGTCTCCGTGGGCTTTTTCAGGAAACGAAACACCATTAGAAGCCCTCTTAGGTGAGCCGGTCCCCAACTTCATCTCTGCCGACAGGGGACCAGCACAGTGCTTGTGAGAACCAGCCCCTCTCACTGCCTGTGCGCCCTCCGGGATCAGACACCATGAGAACTCACTTCACTTGGCCTAAAACGCATGCACAGATACAGCACACTCAACTCTAAAAGCTAACTAACAGGTTAGGGGAGCTGAGGAGAGTGCTGGGCTGGAAAAGCAGCATGAGCAAGAGAGGAGAAGCTGAAGGGGCACACACAGGAGAAAATGGGGGAAAAGAAAGGGAAGGGAGGGAGAAAAAGAGAGAAAGGCTTTTTCTAAAGGTCAGCCTCTTGCTAGTTACCCGTCATTTTAAAGAATCTAGTAAAAATGAGCCATTTTCTCCAGAAAACAAATCTCTTCTATGGACCTTGGGTAAGATATATATATATATAAACTTGTGCCTAAGTTAACCGTAATTTAGAAAAGTTACATATATAACATAATATTTAATATAGATATGTATACAGATGCAGATATGTGTATTTTGTTTTATATGTACATATCAAATATATATTACATATAATATTATATATATGCACACACACATCTATCTAATTGACAAATTGCAGTTGGCTTAGGCATGTGTTACCAAGTGGACACAGGACATAGATATCTGACGCCCCTCATTATTTAAAAAGTATAAGAGTGAATAATGTCAGGGAACTGAGCAAAGACAAGTTTAAGATGATTGTCAAGAACGAAGAGTTAGTAGTGAGGGCTCCCACAATGTAGCAACTGCTTTGAAGTAAAGGATTCAAAGACGCAGGTTTTGGACGATTTAAAAATGAGCTTCACTAAAGCCCTGGATAACACGATGCGGGAAACAAACCTGAAAATAGCTGGAGGAGCAGGCAGAGGCGACTAGCAGATCTTGATCTTTGAACTCCACGTTCCCTTCCATTTCGTCTTCCTCCAGGCTAACAACTTTGCTTTCCTCTGCCTGCTCCTCCGGCAGTATTAGAGGGAGGGCGGTTTAAGTGACTACCACCTCAGATTAAGGGTCAGAACATCATACCTTTCTATTCTGAATGGACGGGCGTTTTATAAAAGAGCTGCATTTCATTTGTTTTCCAGAAGATGATTCATTGCACGTGTGTTTCTGCATTTCTGCTTAGTTGTGAAACGCAGGGTGATATTATGGATTCATTGTCACACCTGCAAGGAAGTACGTGTATGCTAAAATTCTAAGAGCACATTTGTCTCTGCTCTTAAAGGAAGAGATTAGGGAATTGCCTGTTCTCCTTGGCCTATCTGTGCCCAAGAATGTGGGGTGGGTGTATGACTCCAGGGGAAACATATGCAGCCAGCCATCAGGATCATTAGGACTCATGAAAGGCAGTCTTTGTAAACATTGCACGCACCCCCAGCCCTTGAACATTGTGGCATTTCATAACTGGATCCCTCAGAAGAGATGCCAAGTTCAGATGTTCTTTCTGGAGTAGCCTTTCATCGTCAGGCTACCCCCAGTCTCCATCAGCACGGATATACATGTACTATCTTCTGGCCATTGAGTAATCATGTGTGCCTGGCCACTTTTCTGCTCCCTATTTTCAAAAATAGAAGCCAGAAAAGCACAGTACTTGAAAATGTACTTCTTGTACTATTTCCACCCTTAATTAGGGCTTTATTATCTCCTTCCTGGAACCTCTTGCTGCAGGTTCCAAACTGGCTCCCTTCTCACTGGCCTTTGAATATCCATGACTTTCCTCTCTCCGACGTCTGTCTGCAAGACAGAAAAGGCCGTGCTCTTCCAGACTTTAAAGTCTTTAGATTTCAGCTCAGATCATAAAGTCCAAAGCCCTTGGTATGCCATTTGGAAACTTCTCATTCTGCCTTGAATCCACCTCTCCTAGCCTCACAGTGGAAGAGTTGAGAGTCAGCAGATGAGGTGGTTGTCCTGACTGTGTCCCCTCCTTAGTGTCACTGAGTAGTGAACTAAGGTCAAGGAACTGCGCAGGTGTGACAAACATTACCTTATTGTTTTAACAGGCAGGTGAGTCAGAGGCTCTTATCTTCATTGGTTACGCTGAACACAGAGCTACAGTACCTAATCTGGGGACTCTTGGGGGTGCCTCTTTAAACTCGAGTCCCTCTGATGCTAAGTCGCACACTTTAACCACCCTGCTATACCATCTTTCTTTACCTCTGCCTGTGTGTTCTTGGGATGTTTCTCTTTTCCAAAATAAAATGTGTGTGTGTGTGTTGGGGTGAGGGGGGGGTGAGACGAGACAAGTGGTTTTTAATGGTTTTTTTTTGTGGGTTTCCATGTTTCATATGAAGCGTGATTTGAAAGTCACTAGAACATCTCTGGCAGGATGCTGGCTGTCACGTTCCAATTCTGCCTCTCGGTCAGTATTGGCCTGGCTCCACCTCCTCTCAGGCTGAAGTGCCTCTTCTCAGAGGGTGCTGCTCGTTCCTGTGCCTCTTCCTCTCTCGCTCCTTCCACACACTCCGCTCTCCGTGCGTCCTCTCTGAGTCCACCCATCCAAACAGCAGTGCTGATCTTCACTCTTCATTGGTGTCGGCCTTGTGCTGGACTTTTCTGAGTATTCATCTTCCATGGATTCTGAGCTCTTTGAGGGAGAGTCATAACTTTTTAATCTTAGCTTTCTGCGGAGTCTGTATTGATTTCCTGTGGCTGCTGTAACGAATGGCCACAAACTTGGTGGCGTAGAACAACACACATTTATTATTTCATGGTCCTGGAGCCCAGAGAGCCAAAATAAGTTTCACTGTGCTAAAGCCAGGGTGTCGGCAGTGCTGCTGTCCCTCCGGGGGCTCCAGGGGAAACCTCTTTCTTGCTTCCTCCAGCTTCTGGTGGCTACCGTTATTCCTTGGCTTGTGGCTGTAATACTCCAGCATTCCAGACCAGCAGGTTGAAATCTCTCTCCTTCATGCTCATATTGCCTTCTTTTTAATGGGGGCTTAAGACTCCCTCTGCCTTCCTCTTATAAGTATATATATAATCGTATTTAAGGATCACCTGGATAATTCAGGATAATCTCCCCATTTCAAGATACTTAATTACCTCTGCAAAAAATTTAAAAATAATTTCCTATATAGCCTTACATCCACAGGTTTCAGGGATTAGGATGTAAAACTATTTTTCTGAGGGGGATGCACATTTTTCAACCAACCACAGTTTGCCCAGGGACCCACAGAGATTCACCTCCATTTCACATGCAGAATACACTCTCCCTATTCTCATATCACCAAATTTCTCAACTTGTTACAGCATCAACTCAAGTCAAAAATTTCATCGCAATATCAGGAGCCCCCAAAGTCCAAATGTCACCATCAGAATCAGGTACGGGTGGCACCTGGATATAATCCATTCTGAGACAGACTTATTCACCACCCATGGACCTTCAAATGAGAAACATGTTGTCTGCTTCCAAAGTACAAGGGTAGGACAGGCTTTGGATCAGCATTCTATAACATTCTTACTCCAAATGCAAGGAAAGGGCAGGAAGAAAAGGGTCATCAGACCATAGCACTTTCAAAATCTAAGAGGGTGAATTCCATTAGGGCAAGGGCTGGGAATAATCCTTTGTGGCTCATGTCCCCACCCTCTGGGCCCAGAGCTCAGCCCTCAGTCAATGACCCTTTTTCTTGAAGTGAAGGACATGTTTGCAACTCAGTAGTTTTTGTCAGCCCATTTCCTGCTGGTAGAATTTTGGGATTCGAATAGCATTCTTTTATTTTGTCATATCTGTATTACTTCCTGTCCATGCTGGAAATATTTCTGCTTTATAACGTTTTCAACATCTTTGTGGGTCTCCTGTGCACATTGTGGGGGTTTGTGCTTTAGGCAAACGGGTCTTTCATAATTTTCTTGGATAATCCCATCTCTATTCCTGGCTTCTGCTGTTGTGGTTGTGTAGGTCCATGCATCACGAGTCTGATGCCTTCAGCACAAGTGAAATGTTCCGCCTCACCCTCAGTCTTCTCTCTGGACCAGCGGGGTCCAACCTTTTGGCATCTCTGGGCCACACTTGTGGGAAGAAGAGTTGTCTTGAGCCATACATTAGATGCATTGTGACACATAATCACAAAAAATCCCATAATGTTTTAAGTACACTTATGATTTTGTATTGGGCTGTGCTCACAGCCATCCTGGGCTGCATGGGGCCCAGGGGCTGCAGGTTGGACACCCCTGCTCTGGACCATATTTTCTTGACAGTGAATTTCCCAACTTTAGCATTTTTCTTTAGCAATTTATGAAGACTGAGAATTTTGCTGATTTTCAAATGCTAGATTCATTTTGTTTAATACTGCTCTTCCTACTTCATCTTTTTTTCCATCATATTTTACTTTAAGGAAAAACAAAACAAACCAACAAACAAAAACAGGCCAGGCCTTCCATACTTTGCTTGGAAATCTCTTCCACTAAATACCCAAGTTCATAACTTACAACACCTGTTTTCCAGTAGCTGTAGGACACAGTTCAACTACATTTCTGCTGCTATATGGTTAGGATCATCTTTCTTCCAGTTTTCAATAAGCTGTGCTCATTTTCTTCTGATGCTTCACCAGAAGTGCTTCTACTGCCCATATTTCTACCAATAATCTCTTTAAGGCAATCCAGGATTTTTCCATCATGTACCTGAAATTTCTTCCTGACTCTATCCATTATCCAGTTCCGAAACCAATTCTACAATTTTATTTTGTTTCAAAAGCACCCCATTTTCTGGTATTACAATCTGTGTTAGTCAAGGTTCAAACAGAATCAGAGCCAGGAAGAGGCATGCAATGAGCCGACCTGGCTAACATGGTTGTGGGGGCTGGCTGGACGAGCCCTAAATCATGAGAGAGGGCAGGCCATCAGGCCGATCAGCTGGAGCTCAGTGGGACAGGTGGAAGGTGCTGCCCACACTACAATTTCTTCTTCTACCCAGAAATCTCAGTTCTGCCTGTAAGGTCTCCCAACTGATTGAATGAAGCCCATTCAGATTATCTAGGATAATCAACTTAAAGTCCACTGATTTTGTAAATTAATCACATCTGTAAACTATCTCCGCAGTGACATCTACCTTACTGTTTGACTGAATAACTGAATAGCATATTCCTAGCTAAGTTCATACACATACCTGGCCATGATGGGGGTGCCACAGTGCTCACTATAATAGGTGCTAGAGATGCTGTGTGCTGATTAAAAGTAAGTGCTATGGTGGTAGGCTGTTATCCTCACACCTGTGCAAAACTCATTTGACTGAGGTGCGACTCCATTAGACGTGGTTACAATAAGAATGTGGGGAAGGACATACCAAACGTTTACAAGTTAAACTTCTTTAAAAATCAGATATTCTAACCTGGGGATTCAGAAGGTCCATGAACTTCCCGTAATTATTTGTTGTGTTTGTGTGTGGTAGGAGGAGCTTGGGGGGAATTGAGAGAACACATACATTTTTCTGATATTAGAGTCCATATTTTTTTCAGATTCACAAAAAGTTCACTGTTTTAATATTTAATATGCTATAAAATAATGCCTCATTTATATGGTATAGCTGGGTCACCCACTGGTGGAAATAGTCCTGCATTATGAGTCCAGACTACGTATCTAATAAAATCTTGTGTTCATAAACCCATACCCATCTGGATATTTCCAAGTCAACTCTTGGAGAACTCAGAGGCAATGCTGATAATAGTTCTTATGGGGATCATTTAGGGCAGAATCAGGAGGTGCCTATTACCCCAGAGCCTACTAGGATATGTTTTCCACTAAAAACAGATGCCTCTGGGCCCAGATCAATGACGGGATAGAGCAAGGAAGCAAGCAGTGAGGCAGCGTAGCTCTGCGAAGGAGCCAGCCGTGGCCCCTCCTCTGACTGAGAAGGGGGTTAATGCGCACAGATGGTGGCAACCCCCCCAAGCAGTCAGCACACTGTAAAACAATATTAACATCACTGCCGCTTGAACACCACGTCTTGTAAACCCCGGGATATAACAAGGCTCTTTAGAATCTTCTTTGATTGTGTTACTCCGGCTCCCATAGGGAAGTAGGGAGGAGTAGGGGGTAGATACCAGAGGAAACATGTAATTAGGAGTCTCTTGGAACAATGAGGGTTCTCAAACACACATGCATGAGACTGATTTGTTGCTTTTGGTATTTCTGTTGGTCAGTAATTAACCGAGTTTTGGGCAAGTGTGTGCCAGCTTGGGTAATCTGATTGGAGTGAACCATGGAGAAGGGATAGTTCCCTTTAGCTATGTGTTCAGAGAAATACTGACTGGAGATGAATGCAAGGGCAGGAACAAACTTTCTTGAGAGATGCCATTATGGTAATGTCAGGACGTCTTCTCAGGCCCAGATAAACCGTTCTTGGTTCTTGTTACCACTATTGTTTTCAATTGTATGGAAGACAGGAGGGCTTGTTTCTGTAAGAGGGGCCCTGTGTGCAGGTCTGCCTGCCGCACTGCCCACTGCCCACTGCCCCCTGCCCCCAGAGAGGGCCTGGGCCACCTCTGCCGGTGTCTGGTGCCTGCTGTTGCTGCAGCAGTCCCTCACCACGGCAGGGAGTGTGTGCCGACCCACCCTGAGGGTGGTGGCCATTAGTTTTACTGCTGGAGGAAGAAAGGCTTTCTCCAGGGAACTCTTCTAAGAGAAAAACAAGTTTCTCAGAACTCCTTTCTGAAAGTTGCACGATGGCTGTATTCGAAGATGGTGTCGTTTCTGAAAAATGAGACCAGTTTAAGAGTCTGGCCCCCGGTACACGGCCTGCAGCCACCGAGTCTTTCAGCTCTGAGACGCTCCTGCTCTGCTCATCCTGGGACCGCTCAGGCTTAATGCCATTGTCATGAGAGAACAGAGTTTGGCCGTTCTCTAGCCTGAGGGTTTCCAAATCAAATAGCCTTTTGAATTAAGAATAGGGTGCCAAAATGGGAATGTTTGTATTTGTGAAGGCACTCTGAAGAAAGTAAATATTTTTATTTATTTTGGAGACCTGAATGTGCAAATTATCTTCCGTGGGTCTCAGTTTATCCAGCCAGAAAACTGGGAGCAGAGGACTCCACCCATAGGAGTGCTATGTGAGCTGAGGAAGTGATACTTACAGAACGGTTTGCTGACGCACAGGGCCCCAACAGTGCAAAACGTCATTTGCAGTAAGTTCGTAAAGGACATAACCCCTTGGATAAAAATGATCCCTGGAAATGACACCTTATGGATATTTTCAAAAGGAGAGATGGCTTCACCTGCTTTCCAGAAAGATATGGAGGTATATAGAGCCTCTTAAGTAGTAAGAGAGGAGATATAAAGTATCGTGACCTGGAGCAACCCTTAAAAACCAGACCCCTATGATGAAACTCACCAAGCTGACCATGAAGATCAATTCAGTTTGGAAATAGAGCTCCATTAATTCATCTCTCCAAATGGTTCAGGCTCTAGAGTGGCCAAAGGTTGCATTCAGAGGCCACAGTGCGTGCTGGGGCTAAGGAGCCACTGCTCCTGTGAAGAGTGTTTGCTGACAGCAGCCTCAGGATTCCATTCCTTGTTCCTTCCACACTCAGCACTCATCTCTGGCCGCAGACCAACGGGTTCTGGCTTTGATGGGCCATCAACCCACACTCACACATGCTCTGCCTTCAAGTCACAGGCTGCAGGGGCCACTACAGGGGTGCCACGAGGTTTCTTTAGGGACTTTTGGGGACTAGACCTGAGTTGAATGTGTGTTGTCAGGCTGCTGCTACAGTAACGGTTCTAACTGGCGGCGGGTGAGTCTTGAAATGTCACAGAAAGATTTATCTCTCAACACAGATTCTCCCTCAACCAAATTTGCAATAGGCCATGAGATAATGGCTTGTTTGGAAAATAATGCACAGTCTCAGCAGCTTTTGTTTGAGAATGAACTTGGTTGGCCCCTTGAAGCTAAAGGGCACACAGGGGAATGACGGGTGCAGAGACTACTGGCAGCGGAAGCGAGAGACAGGCCTTGTTACTGGGGATTTGGCGGGGTCTCTGCTTCTCCGGGTGCCATCGCCGTCACAGTGGGAACCACCAGACAGGTGGGCAGAGAAACCTGCTTTCAAAGTTCGGGCTTGTGAAGAAATATGGGGCTTGGCATTTTGAGTCTGGTACATCAGCGCCAAGGATTAATTTCAGAAAAGATAGTTCACGATAAGCAGATTTTCCCCACTCTCTTTTGGTTTCCCAGGAAAACATATTTTGTTGATTTGAAGGTGCCATCAACTGCAAGGTGCCTGTTCATTAAATAACAGCTTTTTAACGTTGGGAGTAGGAAGATGAGTCCCATGTTATATGTGCAAGCAGATTATAAGATAAATTTCTAATGCAGAAATGTTAAAATGTGAAAACATATTTTGCAAAACTGAGGTAAACAGTATTTTTGGTGGCCCACCAGCAAATGCTCCACAGACATTTGCTCTAGAATCTTACTAATGGGAGTCCAGATTGATGTCTTAAGATAGCTAAGGGTTTTATCTTTTTCTTGTTGTTTTATGCCTGTGCACAACTAAGGAAGAAGAGAAATTCTGACGATCATGAGGTCAGGCAAAGCCTCTGACATCTCTAAGCAGCTCTGGATTTCCAAGCTATTATTAGCCTGGAGAATATAGATAATTGCAATCTATACAGAAGTCTAAAAATAAAGTGTTTATTCATGATCTCTAAAGAATTTTCTTTAAGTGCAGAGCCTTTTTCCAGAAAGATTTGCAAGTGCTCAGGTTAAAGGATGACTCTTTCCATCTCCCCCCCACCCACCCACCAGAAGGTTGAAGAAAAAATGAGACAACCGAAAGGCAAATCAGGAGAGAAAAGAAAGCACAGCAAAGTGCTTACTGATCTGTCTGGGGATGTTTGAGAACTGGTGGGCATCTAATTCTTCTTATGTAACAGATAACCTTTACCTTGCTGGCATTTACCTGCCTAAGGTAAACATTGATAATGTTGGTGGGTATGTAATCAATGCATGCTTTGATCATTTATTTTTTTAAACTACAGACATAATAGTATTGATTACTCCATATATTTTATACTAATAGCGGCATTAATCTGACTTAATGAGTGTGTGCTGTTGGAGCAGTTGTCCTACAACTGTAACCTATTCTTAGTAACGGCCCTGCTTGCTGAATCTCTCTTTACTTCACCTATAAGTTCGACTTGATTCTTATGGACCAAGGGCCCACAGACGATAAATGTTTTAGGCCTTATGGGCCAAACAGTTTGTGCTGCAAACTACTCAACTCTGCCATCAAAACAAGAAGCAGCCATAGACACTATGCAGCCCAGCAGGTATGGCTGTGTTCCAGCAAAATTACATTTGCTGAAACAGTGGCTGGGTGGGATTTGGACCACGGGTCATGATTGCTAAGTCTGATTGTGGTCTAAGAAGAAACCTTGCCCTGGCCGATGTGGCTCAGTTGGTTGGGCGTCATCCTACAAAGCAAAAGGTCACCAATTTGATTCCGGGTCAAGGCACGTGCTGGGGTTGCAGGTTTAGTTCCCGGTTGGGACATGTATGAGAGGCAACCAATCAATGTTTTTCTGTCACTTGAAAGTTTTTCTCCTTCTCTTTCTCCCTCCTTCCCTTTCTCTAAAAATAAATACATAAAATCTTTAAAAAAGAGAGAGGGGGAGAAAGAAAGAGAAATCCTAATCACTGCCATGAGGGCCAACTATGTAGAAGGCGTAGTTCAACTTCATGGTGGCAAGCTGGTCCAACTTTCCTATTCTGGAGCTAATGTTCTCATGAGAAGTAGGGAAGTAAAAAACTATTAAGCAAATAAGATAAAATATTAAGGTGGGAATAAGCTCTATGTGGAAAAAAGGTGATTCACTCAAGAATACCTTACACTGGGAGGAACCTAATTTGTAGTGAGGAATTACAGGGCTTTGCAGATCAAGCCATTTATGGGAGTCCCACACCAACATTTCCTAAGGAATCTTGCCTTTCTCTTTCCGCCTCAGTTTTCTCATGGATCAGTTAGTAGCAACACCTATCTCATAGGGTCACATTGAAGATTAAAAATTACATTTCTGAAGGATCTTTTGTGAACCAGTTGAGTCCTTACATGTTCATTTCATCTTATTATTAATATTGTTTTTGATGCTGTTTTATCACCCATATCCTTATTGTCCCTCACATTTGCTTGAAGTTTGGTTCCAAAACATCACAGAGATTCTTTAAAGGGACTGGGTAGACTACAATTCTTTGCCTTTCATTTGCACTTAAGAGAGAATTTGTCTAAGTCATTGGCAAGTTGAAACCACTATCTTCATATTCGGCTGACATGAGAAACCAGTGTTTAATATTCATATTTTACTCTTATAGAGTATCTGTCATTGTCAGAAGCTGATCCTATGGCCTTGTTGGTAATGTATGAAAAACAGGTGAGCTAGTCTAGACACTCAAAAAGAGTGTGAAAAAATAGCTTAGAAATTGTTCTTGCCCATCAGAAGCTTTGTAAACATCTATTGATAAAGGCAATGCATGACAAACTTAGATAATTAAGCTTTATCATGTTCAATTCTCTTTCTGATTCAAAATAACAACTGAAATGTATATTCTGTTTCTAGTTACTGGAGGAAGACATCAATAACTTTCAGAGTTCTTAGAAAATTCATGCCTACAAAATGGAAACAGCAAGAAGATAACACAATAGCAGCTAACTTTTGCTGAGTCCTCATAAGCCAGGAGCTGTGCCTGATATATTGTGTTCTGCTGTTTTCTAAACCCCATAATAAGCTACCACAACCTTCAAAGTTAGTAACATTCCCATGGAACAGAAAAGGAAACAGAGACTCAGACTTTCTAAGTATCTTTCTCAAAGTCATCTGGCTGGTATTCCGCAGAAGCAGAGCTGAAGCCCAGATCCACCCACCCCAAAGCCAACAAGCACACACTCTACCACACAGCAGTCTCCAAGATTTTCGATTGCTTCCATCTACCAATAGAAGAACAAGCCACACAAAATAAAACAAAGGACAACAATTATAAAAACGTATCACTCATATCTATGAGTGCATATGTAATATATGTTTGCATATCATCCACATTTTGTGTATATTTATTAACAAGTTAAATTTTTCTATCATTATACTAATGTATACTGAGCAGATGATCAGTCACAAGAAATAAGTGTAAAAAGGATGCATGAGAGAAATAAATAATAATGGAGCAACTCATATTTTCTTTGTTTATGTGTGAGGGGATTACCTCCTGCTTCCAATGATGTATATACTTTGCAGACCATGACACGACTGTAGCAGGCCAAGTAGATACATGAGGTCTCACAGTATTATGCCTCCCTGGTAAATCCAGCTGTATCTCTGCATGGAGCTCTGCCTACATTGGCCGTATCACCCTAGAAGTCCAAATGAGGGCTGCATGGCCTGGTGAGACTGGCTCAGGCTACAGGAGCTGGCACTCATTGGTGCATGGCCTTAACCCGAAGGAAATCAATGGCATGTGGGTTAGATGTCATCAAGAGAAGAGCTTAGCCTCCCACTGAGCTGCTTGGGCTGCTGCGGCAAGAGCTTACCACCTGGGTGCCTGGGTGAATGCTCCTGGGCGCTCCAAGCAGCACACTCTGGCCATTTCAAAAATGAACTGCTTCTTCCAGCGCACAAATATCTTGCTAATTAGCAATTAGTTGTCAAGGGAGAAGAAACGGAGATGAACGGGATCTGAAATAGTCTCCTAAGAGACATGGGGGAAAAAAAGCAGCACTTAAAAATAAGCCGGATAGAAATGGGGAGCTGCCTCATTTGGGCAAGATGTCTTGAGTTGTTTTTCTAAATGTTTTAGATTCAGCAAAGGGCCCCAATGCATTCTGCCAAGTGCTTTTCCCTTTAATTTTTAAATGCATTTAAATTTCAAGGGGAATTTAATCCGTATGTTTCTGGTTCTTTTACACTTAACTCATCAAAATGTTGTTCTTTAAGAGCTGTTTGATCTGTAAGGCTTATGGGCCTTTGTAATAAGCCTTTTCAAAACCTCTTTCCCCTTTTTGAATCAGCAAATGTAATTGTGCCAATTCTGAATGGAATTTGAATAAAGAGGAGTCCACCTTTAGGATTAAAGGCAGAACCTCGAGGGTATCTGAGCTGACTTCTCAGAGACGTACCCTTGACCCCCAGATGGTAGAGGGACCAATGGCATCATGGGTACACTCAGTACAGGCAGAGATGCTTGCTGTGAGCCCAGAGGAGAGGCAGTGACCTCAGAGGGCACGCAGTTCTGCTAAAGAACCAGGGAGCCTTAAGATTAGCCTCAGAAGCTCCCACTTCACCCTTCCACTCAGTGACAGCGATGACACATAATGATGTAAATGATGATATCAGTAATGAGACCTAATATTCGGGAGCCCCACCTACATTGCCAGCTGCTTCTCCAGTGCTCTATATGTGTTACCTCCCTCACTCCTCATCACAACTCTGTGAGGCAGGTGTGGAGGTCGTGAACTTCAGTGGACGTGAGTTTAGGATTTAGGATCAGCTGCTCTGGGTTTGCATCCAGCATCAACATTTATAAACTCTAGCACATTAGGAAAGTTCTTTGTGCACCCCAAATTCTGCTTCCACTTGTTCTTTCTGTTACTGTTGTTGAGGATGCTGCTGACGACACCATCATTGCTCCGCCATCATAGGGGGCAGCCATTTCTATTGTTAGCTACTATTGTTAGATAGTTGGTGTTGTTGCTATTTGTTTTGTTTCTGTGTCAAAATCTCTCATATTACATGCCATGGCCAGAGCATTGGCTGGAGCATTGTCCTGTGCACCAAAAGTTTTCAGATTCCATCCCGGTCAGGGCACACATGGGAGACACCTGATCGACGTTTCTGTCTCTCTGTCTCTCTCTCTCAAATCAATAATAATAATAAAAAACATATCTTTGGTGAGGATTAAAAAAAACCCTATATTACAAATCATGCCTATTACAGTTCTAAAATAGAGTTAAGCTAACTGCTCTTCTCTCCTGATGCACTGGCAGTAGCACGATGCCTTAGGCGAGGCCTCATCAGTATGAAGCGCGATGGAGACCTGCACGCTCCTGTGTTTCATTTTATACTCTGATTAATATGCTCTTACAATCCTTCAGCTAGGGGAAGTCACATCACAGCCCTCTGTTCATCCAGAGTCAGTGTCACTCACGTAAGATTTTTTACACATGGACAGTACTTCTGCAGTTGATTTTGCATTTCAAAGTGGGATGTTTTCTCATGGACCCTGCTGAATTAGTAAAAACAAATAGGGGTTTAACAGGGACACGTGCATTGTACTATTTAGACGTTAAGTGGCGATGTGGTCAAACAGGAAGAGTTTCATGAATTCTTGTTCATTTAGAAACTGAATTCATAGCCTACGGGTCCCAAGCCTTCAAAGCCTTGTTCTGAAGAGACATTGTGAAGCTCAGGCAAGTGTTATCATGAAAGAACGCTGAAGAATCGATGGCCTTTGGCTTCCCATTGAGCAAGCAACTGAGAGTGAGCTTGCAGCCTGTGGAGGACACATTTTAATTTGCCAAGTGACTCCATGCACAGCCACGCGGCAGGCGTCCAGCAGCTGTGCCCACGTGGCCCACTCAGCTGGACTGCTCTTCAAAGGACAGAGCTCATCTACCTTAACTTGGTATTAAAACTCCATGTCAAAGAGATTATCGTTGGGTTTGAACATTTGCATGAACCCAGCAGCCAGAGGTAGACAGCTTTACTTAATAAAGAAAGCTCTCCTCCAGGCCAATGGGCAACTTTGAGGGAGTGCTTTGTCCACCAATGGGCCCTGTGCTAAAATGGGCAGGCCCAGGGACTCACCACCAGTCTTGCTGGTCACTCTAGCCATCAGTCGTTAACCTGCATCCCATCTCCATTTTCTCATGGGTTGTGCAGGCTTTTTGAGTTTCACTGGCCCATTTTGCCTGTGAGCTGGGTGGTCCCTGCAGGTCCTTACTTAACCCGAGAACTTTTCAGATGCATCTTCGTGGAAACCTTTTCTCCTGCTAACAGGTCTTGGTCTGGATTTTAATGTCTGAAAACAGTTCATTGTACTTGTTTCATATATGGTTTCTGGAAAGATTACATAGAGGTCTAATGGTTGGATAGCTTATGGCAAATGAGAATAAAGAGAATTGATTAAGCCATAGCACCTGCATTCATTATGGGAACCCAGCCCAGTGCTAGATGTAGGAAAAAAATAGGAACCTTGAATGTCAGGTCCCCTGTCCCCTAGTTAGTCTTGACTACTATTTAATGTGGTCGAGGGATGCAATTCATCTATGGGAAGTCATAGAAGCAAGCGGGTGTTAAAGAATTTGGTGCAGGATGCAAATTCTGTGCTCATTCAAATGAGGAATAGCTCCCTGCAGGATGAAAGAATCCAGAAGGCAGGACAGGGTCTCGTCTCTTGAGCTGGCTAGGATTGAGATTGGTGCAGAAAATGGTGAGACCTGAGAGTGAGGGTGGATCATCAGGACATTATTTTGTACATGGAAATGAAATACCCCCTTACATATAATACACACACACAGACACATATGTACACCACAGAAACTATAAGCCAAAGACATTTTATCCTCCTTAATTTTCTTATAATGGCAAGCTATGCATCTGCTGTGGCAACTAGTGATCTATACTGGCATCTTTCTGGTAAGACTTACTTTCACTTCCTAAGAGGACAAACAGTATCCCTTTTGAAAGGCAGAGTAGCTCTTTAAATCTACTAAGACTTGTCTGAAATAATGTCCAAAATAACCATCAAAGTAGTATATGAAATAGCCCAACTACTGGCACACAGAAGGAAATGAAAAAAACACCTACCGTATTTTGCCATGTATAATGTGCACCTACTTTTTTGTGTGTGTTATACATGGGATTATTGTTCCCATGGTATATAATCATTATACTCATGTATAATGCACATCCTTATTTTTCCCTCTAAAATTTGGGCAGAAAATGTGCATTGTGCACAGCAAAATATGGTGTATTATTTTATTATTTGTACTCTCTAGAACCCTTGTTGTGTTCTAAGCACTCTCTCAAGTGTTGACTATCTCTCTCTCCCTCTCTCTCATATAGTAAATATATATATATATATCTCATGTATATAGACCCGCACACCAACCTCTGAGGGTAGGCGATATTACTACCCCATTCACAGATAAAGACATCAATGTAGTTGGAGTTTAAGTTGACTGAGGACAGAGTTAAAATGGATGAGATGAGGCTATGAACCAGGCATTCTGATTTCAGAATAAGGTGAGTATTTAAACAATGTGCTATATGTAATACAATTATCCAAATCTGCCTAGGGATCAGCCTTTCGCAAAGAATCTTCTCATGCTCAGGTGCTGTCTCCTGGGTCCTTCACAACTTTCCCGTGGCAAAGAGTATGGCATCCACAAGGAAGCTGCGGTGCAGAGATGTTTCTCCCAAAGGCTTGTCTGTACTCCGCTCAGACACTTCCTGTGCCGTGTTTGTTGATGACTCATCAGACACCTGCTCTTTCAGGAGTTTTACCTTCCCATCTCTAGGGAATTCCCCATTCTTTTCAGCTTGCTCCCTGAGCTCTGCGATCACGCCCAGCTTCTCCAGCTCCACAACCCCAAGGTCATGTTTGTTCACGCCGTCCTGTCCTCTCCAGCTTGTGCATTCAGCGCTTTCTCTCCTTTGCCCTCACTGAGGCCTAAGGCACCATGAGCACTCTGCCTCCCTCAGCCCCTCCACTTCCTCCTTTTTTCACATCCTTCTTCCCCAGCCTGGATGAGGCGACCCATGGCTTCATCTACCATCATCAGTGTTCTCCATGTCCTCGTCCCACTGTCCCTGTATCATGCTCTCTTAGCCAAACTGAGTTCCGGAACAAATTCTATCAGAAGAGCTTACACTGGGTGCGGCTAGGGAGAGCCATGAAGTTACTTACAGTGATGCCTGATAAACTCGTGATCTGACCCCACCTAGAGCCATAGAAACACCTGCCGGCTTTGCTTTTCCCGCCTTCCCTCTCTCCCGTTCTGAACAATGGCTATTTTTGGTCTTCTCCTTAAGGCTTAGCCCTTCTAATCCTACTTTTCTCTGATTGCAGAGGATTACTTTGCCTCTTACTTGACCTTTCTTCCTTTGGCAAAATTCTTTTAAGACTCAGTTTAAACATTTTTTTTCAGGGAGGTTCTTCCTGATACCCATGTCTTTTCAAAGTTGCCTATGCTTCCCAATTATGGAACATGGACCACATGCCTTGTTACTTGTTTGACTTGACCATTGTCTGTAAGTTTCAAGAGTTGAACAACATCTATTGTATCCCCAGCAAGTGCACATTTTAGTAGGTACCCAATGAATATTTATTGAGAAAATGGGTGAACAAATAAATTAATGAATAAGAAACATACTCATACACCATCACATAAGGACTATTGAAACCGGCTGCCACTGAAGCTGTGAGCCCCCCTTCCTTCTTACCTTCTGTCCTCTTATGAAGGAAAAGCTGTTCCTTCCCACCTGAAGGTGCAGGTGCCAGCCATGCTGCTAGCAATCTCATTTACTCCCATTTTTTGGCTACCTTGTTTCATAATTTTCCTTCTCTTTCCTATACCTTTAATCTCTAACTTTAGATTGTGTTTCTTTCGCAATTAGGTGTGATCAAATCTATTTCATATTTAAAAATGAAATCCTTTTCTTGATTTCATGTCCAACTTCTGCTTTCTCTCCACCAACACATTGTTTACACCTGGTGTCTCTACTTCTGCAGCTCACGTTTATTTCCCACTGTCCCTGACTTCTGTCCCCACCACTCCACTGCAGCTGCCTTCGCTGAGTTGACTCTGTCATTGTTCCCTCCACAGGGAGCCATGCACGCAGCTCCCCTGACCTGCTCCCATCAGTGAGCATCGCTCCCCTTGGTGGTGGACATTGCAGTTCCCTGACCCTCTGGGCCTTCCTGCCTGCTGTCTGTCATTGCTCAGTGTGGCTCTACCCCCTGTGACAAGCACAGGAATGCTGGCATCTATTTGGGGTTTCTTGGTCAGTCTGTTGTTTCCCCTGGGTTCCAGTGCCATGTATATGCTGATGACTCACTGATCCTTGGCTCCAGCCTGGTCTCTCCTCCCCCTTTCCATCCTCGTCCACTGAACATATTCACATAGAGACCACCGGCACCCCTAACTCTGCAGATCTAAGCTGATTGAATTATTAGTTCCCGAACTCACTTATGCAGGAGAGGAAGCCAGAAACCTTGGTATCACCCCAACTCCTCTGTCTCTGTTTCCCAAATCTCCCTCAAAACTGACCACTTCTCTCCTTCCCCCAACACCACTTGGCCAGTTCAAACTGCCTTGATCTCTCATTGGAATTGCTGTAGTGAGCCCTACCTGGCCGTCCCACCTCAGTCCGGCCCACCTCAGGCCAGCCCTGGTCCAGTTTGTTCTCCCTGCTGCCGTCAATAGACGGAAATTTGATGTTATCCATTTACTGTTGAGGACTTTTCACTGGTTCTCTCTTTATGTTCAGGGTAAAGTTCTTTTCCTTAACTAGGTTTAGGATGCCCCAAGTCTTTCACCACGTGACGCCTTCATGTCTGTCATCCACCTTCAAATGTGGACCCACCCTGTCCCTTCCAACATACTCTGCACAGTCCACATTCTATTCTCTGGCAACACTGTACTGATTCCAGCTCCCTCCCTACTCTCTCCTGCCTGCAGGTCTTTGCCTGTGCTGTCCCTCCCTCCTGGCATTCCGATCAGAAGGTCTATCACAGGAGCACATGCCCACTGAGCCCACAGGAGCATGGTGCACCAGAAAGAACACAGGTTTTGGAACCAGACACCTGGCTTACCTATGTATTCTTCCATCTATCTATCCAGCCATCCAGAAGATACTGGATAAAGCATTCTTCTCCTTCCTTCATCTAAAATTCACTGCACCTGACTGCCTCCCACTAGCCTTCATTGCTGCACCTTAGGCATCAGCCATGCTCCAGAGAACCGTTCTTTAACACGCACACACACCTCTCACTCTTCAGCTATTGTTTGCACCCGGACCTCCCCCATCAGAGCAGCTTCATTCTGTCCACAATCTGATCATCTCTCTTGTATCGGGCATCGCGCTGGCCTCTGGCCACATTAGACATGGCTTATTTACTTGTCTGTGTCGTGGTAGGATAGTGCACATGATGAGGGCTACAGGAGTGAGCATTTCACAGTCACAGTCATAGCACTACTTCCGGATTCTGGTAAACTATCAAAAAACCATCTGTAGCCTGGCTGGCAGGCTAGGTAAATAATGTGTTGGTCGGAAGTTCATTTGTTTTTTTTCTCTCCATTCAATGGCTCTAGTAGTGTTTAATTGTCTTTAACTTCATTTGAAACAATTTTGTTAGATTTTATTGTGACAGCCATCATCAGCGTGCATTAAATAAAACTTATCAAAATTGCTGAGTTTTTGTGCAGCCATTTAATATTGAAGATATTCAAGAAGATATATGGAAGAAAATATGTGACATCTTCAGCACGTTATGCTTTATTATTTCAAAAATGGTAGAAACACAACTGAAACGCAAAAATAGATTTCTGCTGTGTACGGGGAAGGTGCGGTGACTGATCGAATGCGTCAAAAGTGGTTTGCAAAGTGTCTTGGTAGTATTGACATTTTGGCCAAATAATTCTTTGCTGTGGGGCTGCCTTATGCGTTGGAAGATGCAGCACCCCTGGCCTCTCCCACTAGAAGCCAATAGTGGGAGATAGCCGACATGCTCAAAATATCCAAATCAATACAGGTATTGGTGGAAATGAAAAACGTGTCTTTTATTTTATGGGAGAAAACTAAATGGACTTTTTGGCCAACTCAATAGAAAAACAGAAGAACAAGTTGGAAAACCTGGTCTCTGGTTCCACACTAGGTGCTCTTCCTGGTGCACCCTGCTATGTGGGGGCTCCAGGGGGCATGCACTACCTGAAAGCCCACAGGGCCACTAGCCCTTCTCACAGGCATGGGGCTTCCTATCCTTGGCTCTTTGGTGTCTTTCTGCCTCATTTCTCCTGTGAGAGTCCCAGCCATGAGGAATCTTAGTCCTCCTCTTTAGGAAGGTCAGAAAAGTGGCTTGGTGTTCCATGCATCTGAGGGATGAGGCTATGTGAGGAAGGTCTGAACGATTTGGTTAGAATTTAGCAGTCCATTGAGGACACTGGACCCCAGGTGTTGGTAAATAGAGGTTCCTTTCAGCCGAAGAGCAGAAGAGCAGCAGGCTTTTCCCCCTCTTTTATTATGATGATGATTATTATTTTTGTGGTTCCCATGGAAACAACCAGAGTGAGAGAACAAAAAAGCCAGGGAGGTTAGAGTGATGAGACAGCCCCCATATGCTTAAGAAGACTGAGGGAGTCTCTGTGTGTGTGTGCTCCGCACTCACTTTGTTCTGCACAGGGCTGGGTCAGGAAGAACTGTGCTGTTTATTCATAGCATTTGTTGCAATCGGGCTCAACAAGGAGACAACTATCAGCTTTCAGCAATTAGGGAGCCTTTAATGACAGCTCTGTCAGATTAATAGCAGGGGGAGGGAAGGCAGAGATGGAGACATTCAGAACGCCAGCCAGAGGAGTGTCAGAGAAGAAGATACAATTTCAAAAATGGAATCACCAGCTCTGAGGCATTCCCTCCTCGAGTTCGTCCAGCAGCACCACGCAGCCTCCTGTTTGGGTTCTTTGGGGAGTGCTGAAGGCAGCCGTGGGTCGGCCTGAGAGTTCTTGAGCTCATCTTAGGCTGCCCTCACCTTTGCTCCTGCACACCTTTTGGATTCCTCACCTGAGGAAGGAAAGCCAGCCCAGGACCCCTTTTCAGAACAGCCAAAGCAGAACCCTAATAACTTGAGCCACCAAGAGAAGGTCAGAGGAAGCCTCCAAATGATCTCTCCCATCTACTGCGACTCCTGTGGCTCCAGAAGTACTGGCCACTTGTGACCATGAGGATCAGGAGGCACCAGGACCTCTGTGGCCTCTCAGTCAGGAACAGACCTGAAATCCCTGAGCTGAGAGTGGTTCCTTCTGATTGGCATTTGAGTAGAGAACACAAAAGACGAGAACCACCGAGGGCGTCCATATCCTGTGCACTTTAGTCGGAATTCCCCCTTCCGTCGGGAGCACTTGTGTCTGAAAAGCCAAGGGCTTTGTTCCCAGCCATCCTTGCATCTGGACGTGGCCAAGTGTCTAGTCCTCACTCACGCGGTTACATGTGCCACTTCCAGACTTTCCACCAGCTCTTTGTCAACAAGCATGGATGGCGGTCTTACTAGATCTGTGTTAAAAACAAACCTCATCACCTGGGGCCACTTAGAGACTGCTTAGAGCAGAGCCCAAGCTGTCCCTAGTCCTGATACCCAGGAACAGCTCACTGGGCTATACTGGGGCCCAAAGACCCTTCCTCTGCGCTAGCCACGGAAATACTTGAGTTCACTAGTAACAGCACTCCCTGCTATTCTAACTAGTACAGCCTCTCTCTGTGCAGTGGGAAGAAGTGGAGTGCCTTTTTCTAACACACCCCTATGGTCTTATCAGCCCCCTGCATTCCCCACAGGTCCTGTCCGAGTAAGTGCAGCCAGCCTGGGTGGCAGATTCCACCTCACAGCCCAGTGTTTTTCCTCCTCCTTCAGGGCCGCTGCCGCTTACTGGCCCCCCATACCTCTTAGGCTATTTCTTTTTCTTTGAATGTTTTTTTTTTTCTCTCTGACCAGTGTCCTTTGATCACAAAGAGCAACTCAGTTACACATTACCAGAGTAACAGAGTGTGTTGTAATTGGCCAGGAATCGGTCTTGAAATGTCAAGGAAAGATTTATTTCCTAGTGCAACCTCTCTAGGTGCTAATTTTGCTATAGGCTGCCGGATAATGGTTCCTGCTCACAATGGGCGAGAGTTCCTAATCAGAATACAGGGCTGTAATTGGGTTGAAGGGATTTTAAATCATTAAAGTTGCATTTAGAAAGGAGAATAGAAATAGAACCCCAAGATTGAATGACTCACTTAGTATTTAATGAGGGAGTCATGGAGTATTACTTATAATATTCTCTTAATGACCTTACAAGCAATGTAACTGCCCCTGCCCTCCAGGGTCCATTCACAAGGCACAATTCTGCAGCCTCAGACCCAACACTCTGGAGCAATTAATTACTGACCCATCAAGGAGCAATCAGGCTCTGTTCCGCCAGCAGAAGCACTGATTTCTTTTCCCACCGTCTCCTTACTCCTCTTCTCTCTGTCTGCCTCGTTCTAGGGCTGCCAGGAGGGGAGTTGACATTTCCCAAGCCATAAATCATTCTGCAGTTGTTGGAAAGCCCAGCTTACCATGAGGGCGAGAGGTTTTCTGACGGGACCATGTGGAGGGCCCGAGAACTGGGGCGTCGGGAATACTGAAGCCTCTGAGTACAGGACTGTCTGCTGGTTTCAGAGGACATTCTCCGGTATGTCCATCTGGGCAGGAAGGCAACAGTGTGTCCATTCGGAACCACTAGTTTAGTCCTTTAGCAACTGGATCTCTGCATTACTGGGAAGCACACTACTACTGACCACCAGAACCAGAGAGCAAATGGTGTAATGGAAAGCGAACCGACTTTCAAGTCCTATGCATTTGCCCTGCCTCTATGAGGGCACATTGCCAAGTGTCTAGCACACAGCAGGTGCCAAACAAATGGTAGCTTCCCTTAGTATGATTGTGACCAAGGCTGACCAACCCACCTGTCTCCTCAGTAAATTTGTTTCAAGGGGAGTGAAGTTCCAGTGCTGATTTTGGATTTTATCTTCAAGTAGATTTTCAAGGCCCCCAGATGTGCATAGGGAATTCCTTAGGACTCATGGGTAGAGGGGCTGTGTAGGGCACATGTAGCTCTTCCTGCTGCAGATTCAGGAAGGGCCCAGCCCTCCAGAGAGTGCTAGCAGCCCCTCCTACTAGGGGCACACAGGTGGGAAACACAGTGTCTTGTAGAGGGACTGTGTGGACCCTGGCCACCAGCCCCATGTCAACTGGGCTGTTGTTGCAATGCCATTCAAATGCCCTAGCAACCATGCCGCTCCTGGGCAGCAACAGCCTGGGATTCTAAACTGTCAGTAATGTTCCTTGTTCCATCCTGAGTGAGGCCCTTGGGAAAGTGGCTTCATTTCTTTTAGTATGTGCAAAATAAAATCGACATCTTTCTTTTCTGCTTCCACTGTCATCCCTCTTGCCTTGACATTTGATGGTGGCATTGTGATAAGCCAGCCCTTCTGTGGCCTCCCTGACCCAGCCAGCTAGGGAGACTTGCTGTTTGAGAAGGGCTACCACCATAGCCCTGGAAGGAAGGAGGGGCTTCATAAACATTTGTGGAAAGAAGGAGTTCATGGGTGGCACAGGTTTTTCTCTTTAAACTTACAGTGCTACATTTCACTTCGGTGATTGTGAAGCGGACCATCCCTCATAAAAGGGCAAAGGGAAAAGGAACTTCCTCCTACTGGGCAGGTGGTAGACCATCCACTGCCCAGAAAGGAGCTGGTTTCTTATTCCCACTGTGGGTCCAGGTGAATCTTGCACAGCTGCCTACCATTTTCCTTCGTCCAGCTAATGCAGGTACCAATGGATGGCAGATGTTTGTTACATCGTGTTATCATCAATATCCATTGAGCTTGTCAGGAAGAAATGTGTCAAGATTCAGAAAGTTAAAAAAGCTCTGATATTCTTTAATTAAGAGGTATCGACTGATTTAAATTTAGCAACTCTGGAAATATCAGTAGTTCTATTGGTTGTTTACCAAAAATTACAGATGATAATGCCAATTTCATACAAATCAGGACCAAAGTAATGTGACATTGCATATGAAAGAACAGGCTGTATTTTATGCGGTTAGTCTCTTCCCCTCAAATTGGACTCATCGTAATAAATCTAATAATGCCTTAAATGCACAAAAGGTGATCCATTGTTTTAAAGGCTCTGACCCAGATTCTTGTGTGAAGACCACTTGGCCTTTCAGCCATCTCCAGTAATTCACCCCTCCGAAACTTCCTCCTTTTCTTTCTTCGAAAAAGGACCACCTCTCTGCGTTGCAAACTGGACTGCTAGAAAGTGTCTTCGCGGGCTGCAGCTGCTCCTTATCCAGATGCTGGAATTATTAGCATTTAACTGCAGACTACACAGCCCCGTCGTTTGCAGGCGGTGGCCCTTTCCCAGCTCCAGTGCGATTGCTTTGGCTCTTCAGTCTTCAGTTTCAGTTGTAGCCAGGGCTGGCCTCGAGCCCATAGGGCACCTTTTAAGAAGTGGAAAACATAGTCTCGTGTGCCAACATAACTCCACATGTGAAGGCTCGACAAACACACAGCATCTTTGTACAAATTAGATCTGGGGATGCGACCCTGACCTGGGACTCATAGCTGGATGTCAGCCCCCAGGTGCCCCTGTCCAGGCTTTTCTGTGTAGCGAACAATCTGCAGCACACACACACACACACACACACACACACACACACACACACACACAGTGTGGCCTGTTTCAATCACAGCCAGAGCAGAGCTGCTAAATATTCACGTGAGCTTGATGTTCAAGTTTAGTCGGGAAGGATAGTTTTGTCTTCTTTATAAAGGCACCAAATCTCCCAAAGCTGGGCAGGAGCACCAGCTGTTTACTTCTGCCTGCAGAAGCCTCTGCTTCTCCCTTTTAGAGATCATGTCTTAATTAACTCAGTGTTATCGAAACTGAAATTATAGCGACGTTGTAAAAGTCAAATTATACGTGAAAGATAGAGGGGAAAGAGCTCTGCCGACTGGGGAGCGGAGCACAGAAACTCTCCTGAGCTGGTTGTTGGCTTCGGTCTGGTTGGCGGTGACTTGCTGCCAGGACACTCTAGTCACGTTGTGCTCTGTTTGGAAGGGCTCCTCTACCCCAGCCACTGTCAAATATCCTATGTACTGCTGTACGACTTATTCTTACAGGGTTCAATATACTCTGACATTTTCTATTCTATTCTATTTATTTCATCTTAAAAATTATCCAGTTCGCCCTGGCCGATGTGGCTCAGTGGATTGAGTGCCAGCCTGTGAACCAAAGGGTTGCCAGTTCATTTCGGTCAGGGCACATGCCTGGGTTGTGGACCAGGTCTCCAGCAGGGGGTGTGTGAGAGGCAACCACACATTGATGTTTCTCTCTCTCTTTCTCCCTCCCTTCCTCTCTCTAAAAATAAAAAGTACCCCAGCCCCATAAAATAAATAAGTAAATACAAGTTATCCAATTTATTGCATGACCCACTGCACAGTCACAGCCTAAAGGCTAGAAAATTGTGATCTAGTTCAATTCCTAAATTTTTCAAGTTAGGGATTGAGGGCCAGAGAGGTGAACTGACTCATCCCAGATACATTTTCAGTGACGGAACTTGTCCTGAAACCCAGACGACTGACTTCTTCCCAATAGGTCTGTGCCTGCCACCTACCAAACAGGAGAGTTCCAAGAAGCAGGACCTCATGCCCTTTAGGATAACACAGGCTGAGCACATGCAGGATGCACCATTTGGGGAGAAACGTGCTTTCCGTGTACAAGGTATTTCTAATGATCCCTGGCATTGGCATGCCGCTCTGTGTTCCCACAATGAAGTGGGATGGAGAGGTGGGGGGATACACACCTAACCACCTGTCATGTCACACCTCCTTAAAAGCCATGCTCCCCACACCTACCCTCCTTCCCTCTCTTACCCCCTTCCCCCACATTGTGCAACCTCACTCAGTCTGCACTCCCCTCCCCCTGATGCACTCCTTCTGAGCCACTGGGCTGAAACAGTAAATAAAATAAGCAGGTTGTAAGACTATAATTCCACATTTTAAAAAGGAAAATACTTGGGACACCATGCCAGACATTTCTTCATTTCTCTGCCTGTGTTTGCATATTTTCAATGTACTGAAAGAAGTTTTCCAAATGAAAGCCTTCTGGTGGGTAATCACACCCATCTGCTTCATCGCTATCACTCTTCAAAGCAAGGTATGGACCAAGTCAGGGTTTTAGTGCCTTCCCACGACATTGGTTGGCATCACTGATAAAATTGACATTTGGTCTTGTTTTCCGAGTGGGGGTGGATTCAGAAGATGGTTAGCCGGCACCCACAGTGATGCGGCCATGGACAGGCAGGTAATCAAGCTAGGGGTAGTGAGCTGGGCCAGATCATGCAGCACATTTGTGTTATGCAAGTCCCCTCGAGTTTCACTCACTAGGGCATGCTTCTCTGACAGCTTAACCAGCATTTAGAATTGGTGTGTGGGGGGCGAGTGATCTCTTTTAACCTCTTATCATTCCATTGCCTCATTTCCTTTTGCCCTGGGCACAGGGGCATGAAAGTTCTTGAATGTCTGCATTCACAGAAGCCCAACTTTCCAGCTTTTGCCTTGGAAATACTTCTATTCTCTTCTCGCGGAGGGAATCCCCCCTCCCTTTCTTTCCCCTGAATGTTTCCTACCAACCCTCCACCCCCTCACTCACATATATAGACACTGAGCAGTGTTTAGATATGTGAGGTGGGCTATCAGCTGTGATTTAATGAAGAGTATCACTGTCAGATTTCACAAAATGAAATTTCATCAGATGGTGAAGGAAGACTTCTGCGTAGAAACTACAGAGGGAGATTTGACAGCTTTTTCAATCCAGTTATCAAAGCACTCGCAGTTCAAGGCAGGTGAAACAATAATGCAATCTTAGCGCTGAATGCTCGTTTGTATCTGAGCGTTTCAATAAATAAAATGGTGGGGGGAAATGAAAGCAGACCTGTTGTCTCCAATCCACTAAATTTAATATCCCGCGTATTGACTGACAGCTTTTTATCACCATAATTAGTATGGATTGTTCCTGAGGCCATTGATCAATCATTCCTACCCCTGTGGACTTGAGTTGCTGTTTTCTTCCTTTCTTGCCCTCCCTGCCTTTTATTTTAACATTGATCTTGCCAGTTGCCTTCTACCATAGGCAAGCTGCTCACTTAGACAAAGGAGACCTCAGAGTGAGCGGAGAAGGCTGAGCAGCCCGCATTCCTAAGTGGTGCTCTGACTTTGACCTCACTGGGCCTCCTCCGAGGTGATCTTGTGGTCTGATTCCTGGGTGCCAGTGGCGTTTAGCTTCTCCGATGTAAACAGCACACTGTCTCTCCCACTGGGTGGGAAGCTGCAGGAAGACAAGCCATGGAGTCAGTGGTCAGTAGGTTCCTGTTGAGTGAATGTCCCTTCTTTCATGTCACCAAGCTAAATGAAAGATTCGGGGTAGACTGATGAGCTCAACTGCAGGTGTGTCCCTGCACATAACCTGTTCTGTGCAATTCAGACCAGAAACCCCAAGATCTTACTCCTCACCAGGTTTTTCCGGTTTCATATCCTGATTCCTTTATTCCATCCTCTTCCCTCTTTCTCTTGTCTCTCAGTCCCATGTTATGTAGTCGTACTTTTTACTAGCTCTTCCCTTCGCTGTAATAATCACTGACTATCTAGTCATCTGCCTCAGCCAACCTCCACTTCCCATCCTTAGCTCTTCTGCACAGACAGAGAAGTTTATGTGAGGTACGCACTCTCAATGCTCCTTGAGGGTTCCTTGCCCAAGCTGCTGGCCACAGCACATAAAGCTTTCTGCAACCTGACCCCTGCCCACCTCAAAGACCCATTTCCCAACACTCCCTACAGATCTTTGACTTTCCAGGAAGAATTGCCGGTGCAATTCCTCTTCCTCACCACCTGCCTCACACCTCCTAGTCTGTACTCACCTTGTTAATTTTGCCCGAAACAGCCTTTCGATCCTTTTCTTCTTGACTACTCTCTCTCGTCCCTCAGGAATTATCTCAGATGGCATATTTTTCAGGAAGCATTCTTTTAGCCCCCAGAGTGCCCTAAGCATGTCTTTCTTCTGTCCTCTGAGATTTTGTGTGGCATGTGTATACATTTTCTTTTTATGTGTCTCTGTGTCATAGTAGAAGGTAGACCCCTTGGGGACAGGGGCTGTATATTTTTCTTCATTCTATCCCCAGTGCAAGGAACAACACCTGGCACATAGGTGGTGTTTTTATACTGCAAATGAGAATCCCTAAGAAGAGAATCGGTGGACCCCAAGAGCGAGGCATCGTTTGTGTCAAACAAGATATGTTCACAGTGCATGGAACATGCTATGCCCTAAAGCCGCACCACGAGCAAGAGCCAGGCAGAGTCTCACTCACTCTCCACGTGGGGAGAAGAGGTGGGAAACTGCCCCTTCTGCAGGTGAGGGAGTAGCAAGGTTTCTTTCTCTGACCATAAAGGATGCAAGCATTGCAGATGGCTGAGGCCATACAGGATGAAAGAGCTTAGCAACGTACACATCAACACGACGCTTTCTCATTGGTCTTCCTAATGGAATGTCTCCCTGCCCCTCTTTGTAGTAAAGGTCACACTATTAGCATCACTTTTCTGAAGGATGTTTCCTAAGGGGAGCAAACGTTGAGTATTTCTGACAGAGCCCAGGTGAGCCCTGTGGCCTGGTGTGGCTTCCTTGCTGTTTGGGGACTGCACCCCTCCCTTTTTAAGCCTGCCTTCCCCGCCTCCCTGGCCCAGGAGCCCACCCCCACAGTTCCAGGTGGCTGTGAGCACCATGTGCCTCGTGTTGAGGCTTTAAGCTAAGTGCAACTCTTTTTCCTAACTGAGCACAGCTGAGCTAAATTGGACTGTAAAGCCACACACTCCTGAGGGCCCCAGGGAGCCTGCAGCATCTACACTGCAAATTGGCCCCATAGAAAAGCAGACCATGCCAGAGCCAGCCCTCATTTTATCCCCATCATGCCTATTGTGGAGCATCAGCAGCAGATGTTTCTGGAGGTGACCCCCAGAAGCACACACGCACACACGACACCTCCTTCCCAGGCAACTCTATCCAGGCTTCTGTAAGACAGATTCGACAGACTGATGGTGATTGGCACATCTCCCCTGCCAGATTGGAATCAGGCCCTGCTACCATCTTTGGGGTCCATTGTGGTTTCAAGGGAAAGCTACAGAGGGGATGTAATTCTTAGCTAAACAGCCAACTTTCCCTTTGCAAGTGTGCTGGCATTTCTAATCCCGGCATTTTATGGCTGTAGAGCGCTAAGTGTAAATGCAGTTTCCAGCCCAGGAAGGCTGGTATTTACAGGCATGTGAGAATGCCTTTTCATGGTCAGACAGTGGGTCTGCTCAGTTTGTCTGACAGTAAAACTATTAAATGAGCTTCCGATTCTATCGCTACATTCTTCCAAATTCAGTTATATGTGGCTGGCGGTGGGGGTGGCAGAAGTTAAGAAAGACGCCTGCTAGCTTTCTTTCCCTGAGAGCTCTGTGGTTTGTGCACGTACATACTGGAGCTGAGAAGGCACGTCAGTGCTGACGTGTTGCCTCCCAGGCCCATATTCTGACCGCACCACTAACCAGCTGCGAATTCGGGCAAGACACTTAATTTTTCTGAGATTTCATTTCCTCACCCCCGAAGTGCTTTGGTTGGTGTGAGGGTTAAACAAGGCAACGTGTGAAGCACATAGTATCCCTTCAGATGACCTTCTCATGGGAAGGTCTTTACTTCCCAGCACCTTTGAACTTGAAATAGTTTATTAATAGTATAATCCCATTTTGTTATTCATAGGTTGTACATGACACACATATCTTTGTTACATACGAATGCATGTGAAGATATGCAGTGAAATATTTATAGTAGATGTTTCTAAGTGAGGAGATTACGGGGCCATCTTTCCTCCTGCTTTTCTCCTTCCCGCCCTTCATTTCCCCTTTTCTTCCTTTACCTCTCTTTCTTCCTTCTCTTCTCTCTCTTCCTCTCTCTCCTTCCCTTCTTTCTTCATCTTTCACTCTTACTTTTTTCCTGCTTCCTTGTCTCCCTCCCTCCCTCCCTTCCGTTCTTCCTTCTTTCTATTTATTTTTCTATAATGGACATTTTATAAACTAGTAAAAGAGAGAGAAATACTCGAGCTCTTTAAAAATGGGTGTTAGGAGAAGAGCAGTGAGAGGGCCACCTTTGATGTCCCACGAGGAGCCCTGGCTGCGCCCCCTCCTCTCACTGGGAGGAGACCGCCCATTCTGTGATGTTCAGCTATCACCCCGTGAGACCCACAGTGGCACCTTCCTTCCCGAGGATGGAAAGGCATCCCCCAGGCTCGAACAGAGCATGGTGGGAGGAACATGATTTGGGACCAGAGGTCTGAGCAGAGTTTAAAGTGGAATGTGATTTCTTGAAGCTACACCCCGTTTAGCGAGGATAAATGGCAATGTGGAGGAGAAACTCCCAAGGGAGTGGAATCCTGTAAGTTGAGAATAAATAAATGTGCCTTCTTATTAATTTAACATGTGCTGTTAGACCAGGGACCCATTTGTATTAGTGCAGAAAAGAAAGCTATTAGAAATCATCTCTGAGGAGAGAGACGTGGAAACTGAAGAGGGAGAAAGCAACAGAGTAACGGCGCGCTGGCAAGTAGGGAGAGAAGAAGGAGGGAGAAGAGAGGGCCGGGGGACAACCTTATTAAGAAATGAGTGGAAAGAGAAAAAAATGGAAAGAGATGAGGCAAGGGACCCAGCGGAGAAGCTTTTATCCGAAGTTTCTGCCGTCAGTGTAAAATTCAAGGTTCTGTAGCAGCCTAAGCTCATGGCTAATTGTCCTTAATTATCATAAGTTGACTGGTCCAGGCCCCCAGGCCTGGGATACAGGTGGTTTTATCAGGTTGGCTGGCCTGCACGGCAGGTCTCTGTCATCACACAATCCTGATGGGCTGGCCACCCGGAGCTGAGCCTATTGCTTCATGCTGAGGACCCTGGCTTGGGGCCCACTTTCACCCTACTGTTTGTTTTCTCCTTAACCTAAAGATTTTCTGGAGAGTTAAGAAGAGAGGGTGTGGTAGGCGTCACCTGCACATGCTCTGGACAGGGTGGAGAGGGAGGGGCAGAGTACCTTGGAGCTGGCCACATTGATCTGCAAAGCCCTTGCTGTAAACCCAGCCCCTCCAGCAAAGGAGTCTAAAAGCTGAGTCAGTGTGAGGGTGGTCTGGGAGCCTGTGCCCCACAGCTAATAGGGTGGAGGTTGGTCTGTAATAAGTCAGTGAAATAGTGAGTTTCAATTACTTACATGCTCCCTGAAGCTGAAACAATTGCCATTATCCCACATAATATTGCTTGACCTACATTTTTACTTGAAAGCCTTCAGCTAATAATTAGTTTGAATGTTGAGTTATAAATAAACACTCATATTCCAGAAGCGGAAGGGAATAAGGGAGTGATGCCTGGCATTCATCCCTCTCTTCCCACCCTGTTTCCTTTGCCTTATGTTTGATGTTTCAACTTAGCTTTTCCAAGGTGAGCATCACTTGGGAGTTCTTCTAAAGGGGGGCTGTTCAGAAGTAATGAGGCCACTGGGCTTTATCCGGGCAAGCAGCGGCATCATCGGCGCCGGGGAGATTTGAGCCATCTGGATAAAAAGGGTCAAACTATCCGCTGGCAGCAATTAAGCAGCTCCGTGTGGAGAAGCCATGTGACTGCGCCAAAGGAGCTGCCAAGAACAGGAGATTAGTAAACAAAAGTACACACCAGAAGGTGTCCAGGTTGGCCACCGCTCTGGCCACTTGTCATTTGCGCAGCTTCCTCTCTCTTCGGTGTCCCATCTGTCTGAGCCCACTGCCCACCTGTGAGCTGCCTGCAGAGAGTTTAAACAAACTCAGACAGAGCTGAGTTTGTTTAAAATGTTGAAAGTCTAGAGCCAAGCCATTCATGCTGATACCTCTTAGACATCCACAGCAGCGCTCCCCGTGTGTCCATAGTGCCTCCGAGTTTCGGGCCGCTCTTCACAGCTTCGCCAGGATAAGCCAAAAGGTTTGGTGTAGATCAGAGTGAGGCTTAATTCTCTGGTGACGATTGGGATAGTTTATCCGCTGATATTTACAACAGGTTAGGGAACATATGCCTGGATTATTTTAGTTCAGGGCTTTGTGATGGTTTGAGAATAAACTGAGTTGCCCTTCTGAGTTAAAACAATTCCATAAAAGGCAGGCAGAACTCTCCAATGCATGCACTTACTTATTCAACACTAGCACTCCCTGTGGCTATAAGAGGGGCCTATTCTTAAACACTTACCTTTTGGTAAAAGGAAGGATGAACCGGCATTGTGGCTGTAGGACTGCAGACTACCTCTGCATGCAGTTGTCTTCTGGCTCTCCAGATGGACTCGATTTCACATGCCACAAAACTAGCTTCTCCTATTGACTGGTAATGCCTTGAGGCTTTCCTGTCCCCTGCAGTGTGCTGACATAGAGTGGCAGTTCAAATAAAAGATGTGTACTTTTTCAACAGGAGTTAAAGACTGTGCACTATGTAGCAATCTATGACGCATTCTCATGACTTCTAATGTTCTTAGTCTCCATGACACTTCACACTCCTAGCTTCCTGTGTCCACCTTCACTGGACATTGCTTGAGTCACGTTCTATCTTGAAGGGGGGCATGGTAAAGGACTGAACCCTGTGTCTTTGTACCCCGTCTATGTGTACGCTCTCAAGTTCTCTTTCATGGATTTACATCTTTGCCCCCAAATCTCTACTGACCCCCAGACTTGCAGGAGTGATGATTTGATGAACAGCCCCATGCGAACTTGTAATGATAATGCTTATTGAGATTCAAGGGATGATTCCAACAGGCCATTGTATACACATGTCTAAAAGAATAGTATTGTTTTTTCTTTCAAATTTTACTTTTTAAGCCCACTGCAGCTCAGTAAAAAAAAAAAAAGTTGCCTTCTACCTCGTTGATCAGAACAAAAACGTAGAAATGGAACTTTATACCTCCTCCGTTGTTCCTACCAGCCCTGTCATCTCCTGTGTTTCTAATCTATCCACAAGTTTTGCTGAGTTTACTTCCAAAATATAACTCTGATCCATACTGTGATCTTTATCTCCACAGCCTCTAGTTAAACCTACTGCCATTAAGAATGACAATCACTGCATCATGAGCTTCCTCACTGGCCTCTCTGCTACCTTGATCTCCCCTTACACTCTGTTCTCCAGAAAGAAGTCAAAGACATCTTTTTATAACACAAATCAGACCATATGGCTACTCTGCCTGGGATTCTTTAGACCAAACTCTTCACACATAAAATCCTGCCCCCTTACCAAAGTGTCAGTGCTATCTGCCTTCCTCTCCAGCTCAAGGCTCACAGTGCTCCCATGGCTCTGGGCTCTCTACTCTGGATGATCCTGGATTCCCTCATTTCCCAGCATGTTTGCTTCCCTCTTCTGTCCCCAGATCTGCACTTGGCTGACTACTGCTCACTATTTAGATTTCAGGACAAATGCCACCTCCTCAAAGTGGACTCTGCAAAGAAAGAGCACCCCCACCCCTCTGCTCAACTTGCTCATGAATCTCTTGTCCAGGGGTGTCCAAACCATGGCCTGCAGGCCGTATGGGGCCCAGGATGGCTATGAATGCAGCCCAACACAAAATGGTAAATTTACTTAAAACATTATGAGGTTTTTTTGTGATCACGTGTCACAATGTATTTAATGTGTGGCCCAAGACAACTCTTCTTTTTCCAGTGTGGCCCAGAGATGCCAAAAGGTTGGACACCCTTGTGTGGAGTCCTTTGCCCAGCGTGTGACCTTCAGAGCACCCATCGCTCTCTGAAATAAACTCACACCTAGCTTTAGTGTCTGTGTCCTCCGAAAGTGAACAAGTGATTGAATAAATGAATAATGAATTCCTGCTCCCATAATTTCAGTTTTTCTAGTACTGAAAAACGTAGGAAATGATATCCTCTTCAGAGTTTCTACATGCCTTATTTCTGTCAAGGACAATGGCCTCTCTGGAGGGCTGTGCTGTCAGCCTGTGGCAGAAGCGTGAGCTCGTGGATGGGAGGTGTGCACTAAAGATGTTCCTTACTCATGTATGCTGGTGGCGTGGGGTTAACTGTCTTCTCCATCTTTGGCTAATTGACTTTACAAAAATATTGACAAGCGCTTTAAATAATATTCATGTTTAGTTGAAGTGGGGTGACAAGAAGTAACTGAAGAAACTTTGGAATTTTTTTAAATTTGAAAATTACATTAAAACATAATATTGTTTCTGGATATATTTTGAAGATTTAAGTGAATAAATACAGAGCTGTTTCTCGAACGTCTGTATTTATGTACATTATAGTCACAAGTCCTCTTCCTGTAGAGGAAGACTAGGGTGCTAAATTCTCACTCACAAGAGAAGTGAAAATATGGCAGGTCGTCCCCCAAGGTTTCTGAGTGTATATGTGTGCATGTGTGTGTGTACATACACACACACATACATATAAAATGCATATATGTACATATCAATATATATGCCTCTGTTATCTGTCTGAAGTTTTCAAGACCTGTTGACTTTTTTCCCCTTTCTATCTCTTTTTCTTAGAAACAATCTAGGGTACAAAAATTCAAACCTAAAATTCTTTAGAGCAGGGTAAATGAATGGGAGGAATGTGTTATCTTGAACTCCTTTTCATAAGCTTAAATACAGCTTTAATACAGCCTGGAGATTTAAACACAGGGATGAACATCAGGAAATGATGTCTCATTTTTTGTGCTGCATCTTCTGCATTCCTCAGCAAGCCCGAGCTCCTCAGAGCCACAATCTCCTATGTGTAAAGTGTGAATTGTTTTAGAAGCACCAGTGAGAGCTCAGAACTGACCTTCTGAAAAGAATTGCGGATGCCTCCAACGTCAAAGTCAACTAAAGAAAAATAAGCGCTAGGCTTCAGATTATTCCAGTGAATGACTTCCTTATCGAAATTCTTTAATAGGTAAGATAGAGAATATTTATCCAGCAGGCAACACCAACTGGGATTGGAGTCAGCCCCCATAATCGTGATTATTAATAAAAATTCTTTAGCGCAAGTTTGCGTTTGCTGGCGAGGTTGTCAATGATTCGTGCTTGAAGCAGAAGGAAGTCGGTTTGATTCTAACTTGGGCTTTTGGCAAAGCAAGAGGGAAACTTTACTTGTTTCAACAAAAATGACTCAAATGGCAAGTAGCTTCTCTGCCATGCAACAGAAGATCATTCTTCCCTTCTTGTTTCACCTTCCGTAATTGTCTGGAATGAGGACCAAGCTAGTCATCACCCTCCCTGGTTTCTCATCTCACAAAACATGGCCTTTACGTGGTGCATTCTGGTTAGCGAGTGACTCAGGCAGAGACAGTGCGGTGCAGATGGATGCATTGTAAACAGACCACAATTGAAGCAGTCTTGCACCCTTTGTCCTATCCACTATTGCATGGGAAGTGAAAGAAGCCAGTGTTCCTATGACATTTAACTTTGTTACATGTCTTGAAAGACAAGTTGTGTAGATGGGTACAGCTAACCTATGGAGGGGAGGGGAACATAGAAGTACAAAGCGAAAAATAAATTTTCAGAAACCATTCTAAATAATAGGACTTTTTAGAAAATCCCTTCAGAGTTTCTCTGAATTGATATAAAAGGATATTTCAGTCTTGCTACAGGCATGGCTGTCCCAGTCCATGGGAAGAAAACCAGACTCTAGTCGGGAGAGCAGATACTGCCGAGCACAAAGTGGGCAAAAGTGGACCTGGCCCCGCGGTGCAGCCTTCCGTTAGAGAAGGCGCCCTGCTCTCTGGCCCTAAACCCCCAGGCTCTGGGAGGCCAAAGTGGGGCCTGAATGCCTGTGTGAGTGTGATAAGCGGTTGCAGGGCCCGGGAAATGGGTGCCCTTGCACATTTATGGGATAGCAGTCTTCCAGTTTAGGGGAGCGGCTACCGATCTACCACATCCTCAGGCTTTTGTACAGCCTGCCTTTCTATGAAACAATAGCAGCTCTTTCTATATTTTAAAATACTTACACATATAAATAACTTTTTAAATTTAAAGAAATAATTAACAATAATAATTTAAAATGTTTCAAAATATTTCAAAGATCACTAGGATAATCTTCCTTTCGACACAACTGGTGAAACAGCCAGAGGAGGTCTTGTCACCCCCATTAAATCCCTGGAAGGTCCTCAAATCCCTGCTAGGCCTGCCGGCCCATCCTCTCAGTGTTTAAAGAGAAGAAAGCTCATTCTCGCAGAGATTTTGAAATCTCCTTCACCCAGTTACCATCTCCTAGTTCCTGTGCTCACCCCTGAAAGTACATTCCTTTTTGTACACATTGTACAGAGTGCCCAGTTGCCTCGGTCCTGGAAAGGATAGGAGCGGGCTCTGTCCCTGCTGTGTTCCGTGGTGATGCAGCCTGGCTGACCTTACGGAGGCCCTTCACCTGGGTGGTTGGTAAGATATTCCTCCAGCGACTTGCTTTTTAAATAACGTTGGAATCATAACTGTGGTTGTAATAAATGCCTCAGTGATTTGCATTTAAATGGTATTTTCATCCACAGATCACAAAGAGGAAAGCTATCTTAATGTAACACCATGACCTGAATTCTCTTCATCTCAAAGCCAGCCCATGTGCACCGAGTTCACCACCCCCACCCCCACCCCCATGGCTCATTCAGGTCTGTGTACCCTAGTGATTAAAACAAGTGTGTGCTCATGTCAGGCTGGAAGTGCCCAGACAGCTCAGGCGTGCACTGGGTTCTCTGCCTTGCACAGGCATCATCAGCCTGCCTCCTGGTGAGCTCCACTGCAGAGCCTCTACCCTAGGCTGGGATGTGAGAGGCAGGAGATGGGGCATGGCCTCTTCAACTCTCAGAGGGTGTGTCCAGCACCAGGCAGTTAAGAAAATGTCTTGCCCTGGCTGGGTGGCTCAGTTGGATGGAGTGCCATCCTATGCGCCAAAGGGTTGCAGGTTTGATTTGAAGTCAGGGCACACACCTACCTACATTGGGGGTTTGATTTCGAGTTGAGGTGCATATTGGAGGCAACCAATCGATGTTTCCCTAACACATCGATGCCTCTCTCCCTCTCTCACCAATGAAAAACATATCCTTGGGTGAGAATTTAAAAAAGGAAGAAAGAAAGAAAATGCCTTCCTTCATCTCCTGGGTTATCAATAAAGACAATTTTATCTAGAAGTGATTGAGAGACAGTGAATATAGACCCCCGAAGTTATGTTAGCAGTTGCTTTCCAAAGTACAAGCTGCACTTGAAGGGACTCCCCAGGTGCTCCTTAGGGCTCAGTGGCTTGTCAGCTCCTAGGAAGAGTGAGGAGACAAAGCTCAGGCAGAGCGCAGGGACAGGAACAGAGTCTGAAGTCCACATGAAGCCCAGGACTCCAGCCCCACTTGTGACAGCTCCACCCGGAGTATTCAGTTTACCCACTGCTGCGCCCTTCTCCCGAACGTCCAGTCTCTTTGTCCCTTTCCATGCCACCCTTCCTCCTCTTCAGTAGGATTTTTAAATACTGTGCAGTTGAACTTATTTCATCACAACACATTTTCCTCTGTCCCGTGAATTCTTTAAAAGGCATCCTTTGAAGATGTTTTTTATTCAGACACAAGCTTTTGTTTAAAAAAATAAAGGAGGTGTAAATATGGAATGTTATTGAAAAGGTCTTATCTTGCTTTAGACATGACATCTAAAAAATGTGTTCAAAATAAAGAGCAAGTGTTGTACAAGGCATGTGTCAAGGCGGTTGCTTCCTGTAGTGAGAGCCGGTGCTGCTTGAAACACGTTTCTGCCTTTGCAAAAGCTTTCATGCTTCAGGTCCCGTGACCCCAGCTCTTCTTTAGTACATGCCTCTTCTGGGTCCTCCGCCGGGGGCACATGTGGGGTCCTGGGTTTGCTGCCTTGCTCGGAGGACCACCATTAGACAATTTCCATGAGGTAAGATTATTGTTCCAAAAATAATACCACACTCATGAAAAGCACACTCTTCTTCAGCCGCTGCTGCTCTTTCCTTCACTGCCCACCCCCTCCCCCCACACTCTGCATTTTCCGTTGGCTCTGCCTTGGCATGTAACACGTTCGTAGTTCTGTAGGGGAGGGAAGAGTGTGGGGAATTCAGGTGAGCTCTTTAAACGCTAACTGCAGCAGCAGGAAACTGAAGGAGGAGGGTCTTGCAGGCCCTCTCATTTAGCCTCTGGAAGATGAGGAAACCCAAGTCCAGGAAGGTAGTTTGACTTCTTCAAGGTCACACAGAAATTAATGAAAACTGTGCACTGGAACATTCTGAACGTCTTCCAGTCCAAAGCTCACCTGTCCAGGCACACAGTGTTCTTCTTACCTAATGTTTGTCACTTCCCATGCTTGGGACCTTACATTGTATTTCCCTATAGTTAAAAGTAAGGCAGGGGGCATACGTAACACTTTCCTATAAAACTTCAAGTAGGTGCTCTGAAGGGTAGGCCTGCTCTTTTTGTACAGAGAGGCACAGCCATCCCTGTGGACTTGTGACATTCCACCATAGCTGGTCACAATGCCACACGGCAGCCTTGGACACCAGCACCGGGCCCGAGATCTGCCACAGATGCCATGACTTAGCATTTCCCTGACCAGCTGTCCTTGTTGTTCTAATGGGTATTTTATTTATAGAATGATGATGTTGCCTTCCTTCCCCTTCATTGATTAGCACTCAAAGCTTCTAGGAATCTGGAAGTGCAGATCATTCCAAATGATGGTGACAAAGGTGGTAGAATTCAGCTCCTTCACTGCCACTAGACTGTGGAGATCCTCTGCCCATCGGGGCTGTGTGCACTGAGCAAAGCAACCAAAAACACCTTTGCAAGTGCTAGTCCTCGTCCTGTATGCTCTCAGCCCCACTCATCCTGGCTCACTGCTGCAGCTTCTTCCAAATTCCGCTCAGGAGTGATCTCCGCCGGTACTCTCTGAGCATGTTTCTGACCTCATCAATCTGAATGAGGTGCCTGTACCATCAGAAACTGCTCTCTCTGTATCAGTACTTAGTAACACCAATGATGGAAGTGACGAACAGGCTAAGAAGCTGAGTGGGGGCTGACAAGGCAACCAAGAGGTTAAATAATAGTCAATTATATGAGGTCTGTCCAGAAGGTATCCAGCCCAGCCATGTGATATGAAAAATAGAGACATGTATTGAAGAAGGTACAAGATACAAGCAACATTGTACATAGGACAATGACACCTCAGTCCCCTTCAAACTAGGCACCTCGGGACCTCACACAGTTCTCTGACCTTTGTGACAGCTGCCCATACATGTTGAACTTTCTCAGGTGTTCTGCTTTCGAAGACCTTGCAGAACATGGATCACTTTCAACAGGTTCTCATTTGTGCCACACTCTTATTTGCGCTGCATTCATTGCATTGTCCCTGAAAACCTTCTGAGTCATCCAAATGGTTTCCATGGAGGAATGTTCAAACTTAAGGCAAAATTTGATGTAGATTCATTGCTCTACTCGTTCAGTCATTTTAGACGCGGCAGCCACACAGTGCACACGCTCACTCAATGGCATCTACCACCTCCACTGACTAATGTCATCAAGTTGTCATCGTTCACGCATGTACATTCCAGTCCACTCTCCTTGGCTTCAGGTTACATTGATGTCACACAAACCGTTCTTGTTACATTAACAATGGCTGGACTTTTCCCAGACAGACCTTCTACTACTCTCCTTCCCATCCACATACATCTCCACAGCAGGAGGGATAGAGGGTGAAGCACTGATTTCAGCCCAGGGCCAGGCCAAGTCTGCAAAAGCTACGCTGTGCAGGGAGGGGCTGGAGTCCCTGAGGAGACAGGGCCGCTGCCTTGGGTAGCACTCAAACAAAAGAGGAGAGAACCTTGTCCCACCTCTTTACCTTTCCACCAACCAAGCCAATGACAAAGCCAGAGGATCAGGATGACTGGAAAATATAGGAAATGTCATGCTTTGCATTCAGAGAAGAGTAGAGGAGAATGGAGAATGACCAAGAGAGCAGATGCGTGGATGGCCAAGCCCTTGTGCTGGACTCACAGTCATCTACACCCACTACCCTAGTAATGGTCACCACTCATGTTCTTATTGTCATGAGGGTCATTTTAAGGCAAGGGTTGTTTCTTATACCACAGACAGCTAGCGCCATGCCTGGCACAGAGAGGTACTGATTGAATGAATGCCCAACTCTGGGCAATGAAGATAGGCCACAGAAATGCAAGTAATCAGGCCAAAAGCATGACATGTGCTGAGGATGACCGAGTTATAGACGTTTCCTCGCCCCATGTAACAAATGGCTGATCCCCTTTCCCTGCTGCCATCCTCGTTTGCTGACTTGAAGATGAAAAGTATTGCAGTTAATTAAGATATTGTGAATGAATGAACTACAGGTTTAGGGGAGGAAGGAAGGCAAAGGCGTCGTGATGAGCCAGGTTGAAGGAGAAGCATCCACAGAGGATAATCTACAGCTCAGGCTAATATTTTCTCAAAAGCTAAGACTAGTTCCTGGCACGGATCGAGCAACGCAGACCTCTCCGAGCCCTCATGAGTCACGGAGGTCCAAAGTTTCTGAGTGACTCATGTTCATTCACATTCTGCTCTAGAAGAATTCTTTATTAGACATCAAGAGTGCACATTTAAACTATCGTTTCTCTGTATTGCAACCGTTTTCTACTAGTCTAGTAAACTCTTTAGCAATGCAAATTGTATTCAGTTTTGTTTCATGAAGACAAAAAGCGTATTTGCCAAGCCCTCTAGAAAGGAAGGAAATGTCACTTTTTTTTCTGTTGTTGAAATGGAAAAGGTTAGAAAGGTGACTCAGGCATCAAACTGGGGCCGGTGAGCATGGACCCACCTTCTGGGTCTGTGTGTGCCTCCTGGTCTGTCTTACTGGATGTATCACATGAGATCCTTTGTTTTCTAAAGCTTTACTGGTGAAGAAAAGTTACAAGTCATTTACTCTCAAAAGTGGAGGGCTGTGATTCGGCAGGGGGCTTTGAAATTGCACCAATACGTAAAGCATTGCCATTATTAGTGTAACTAATACTGAAGAAATAGCCCTACTAGGCCCCTTGATTTCTCCCAGGAAGAAAATCCCAAAGGCAGTGGCCCTAATCTGCTTAGCCAATATGATACAATTATAATAAAATAGTAAAATAGTACCACCAGCCACGTTTCTTCGTCTCCTTACACTCTATTTTTCTGTCGCATGAATCATCTGATATATTTTGTTTATTTTTTACTTTGTTTATGTAAGGTCCACAAGAACAGGGCCTTGGTCGCTTTAAAAATAGTGTTCTTTCCTGCTCTACTCCTCGCTCTAAGAGCAGACACACAGTGGGCACTCAGTGATTGTGCATCACCCAGAGCGCACACGGTCTAGACACCTGTCCTGCTTCTTGGCAAAAGTCTAACCAACAACTATGAGCGTCCATCCAGTTTCTTGACCGTCGCCACACCCTTAAGTTTCTCATTCAAAACAGAACTTGGGCAGCTTTGAAACCATCGCCACTGGACTCTTGAATTAAATCAATCTTGTCACTCCCATCTGCCTGCCTCCATGTCAGCGTAGATTAATCACAACACCATATAAAACACATTTATGTAGCATCTTCACCATAGTCTCAGGGTCCTTTACAGCCTTCTTGTCTAATTAAATTGTAGCTTCAGACATGATTTTCTTTATTTTAAATGCATAAACTAAGCAAACAAGCCTTTTTTAGAATAAGAATAGAAAACATTCTTATTCTAAAATGGAAAGACCAGCTGATTTCAAATTCCCTGAGTATTATTAATTACCAGTGGCTCAAATCAATGCACAGGGCTTGTCTAGAAAGCTATTTCCTCCTTAGGTGAATGGGTGGGAATACAATATGCAGTAATCAACAATGTGAGGCAGTTGTAGATTGTGACTGTAGATAGTGGCTGAGCAAAGGCTGGCACTTGGCATTGACCCTTGCCTTCCTCTACCCAGGGAGCAGAGAAGGAATTTTGACTTTGTGAGGAAGACAAAGCAAGGTGGAGGTGTTTTCATTGCAAGCACACATGGCAAAATGGTGGCGAGAACACGAACATGGGCTTCCTCTCCGAGGACAGCTGTGTACCGTGTGGAGCAAGCTGACCTGCCTTTCTGTCACCGCAGCAGAGCTGCCTTCCTGAGCAGTTGCGGGAAGGAGACCAGGAGCAGATGAGAGGCCACCAGTGAAGAGAATGATGGAGTGGCCCTTTAAATATAAATCTCTGGAGCCCCAAACCTGGTGGATGTTCCCTTAAGTATTCAAATGAGATTGCAGCATCAGATTGGTATGCATTAGGCTGGTTTCAATGAAAATTAACATGTAATTGCTTCAAATGAAGTAAGTGAGGAGGTAATCTGTTCTTAAATTGGATTCCAAGGATTTTGTGGTACCATAATGCAGCTGTGAAATGAAATATATTTTAAGGATGATGTCCTCATGGGGGTGAATAGGGGTAGGAGGGGAGAGGAGAGAAACAGTAGATACTAGAAGCTCCTCTCCCTGGCCAGCCTTGTTTTTTCTCAGTCTTATTCTCCAATTGCCAATGGATGAACAGACTCTCCCACCCATGAGTGACTCCCATTTCCTGCTGCCTGAACAGACAGAGCCTCCCCCTGAGGCATCAACTTGTCCTCTTTGCCTTCCAGCAATGTCTGGAGCTGGTGCCCAGAGGCACTTGGTACTTCCAGATGCCATAACTGCGTGGTCTTCCCTTGAAGCTGGATTTGTGGGAGGAAGGTGCTCATTCTGCATGGGGTTTCTACTGAGACCACCTGTCCCCGAGCCTCGCACTGCCAGGGTTGGCTGTGTGGCCCAGAGCACACGGTGCTGTGTTAGGGATTGTCGTTTCCTGGTATTCGGGTATATGGGGAAATGCCGACCTGACCTCATGACTGACTTTTCCAATAGCAAAGGTTTCAGCTAGAGCCCAGCAGCAGCAGCAGCCAAATTCATTACCACTGAGTCCTCCAAAGGCTGGGTCTGGCCAGCCCAGCTGCCCCCGCCCCCCAGCACAGTGTGGCCCGTGAGGTCCGACGAGGAGCCTGGGAGTCATTAACCTTCTTACCCTCCGTCAGGACAGGAAGTGGCTAGGTGAGGGAGGAGTCAGTGCAGGTCAATGCATTAAATCGTTTGCTTTTGCCATCTTACGCATTTTCGGTCACAGTCAAAACATCTGGCAGTTCTCTGGTCTCATGGCCTCGCTCCTCTCCACCAAAGAGCCGCAGATTTCTGGTGGGCTCTGGGGATTGTCTGCAGTAACACCGCAGCTTGGTGGAGCTGTTAAATGAAACTCATCACCTGGTGATGTGTGGGCGAAGCTGGGGTGGACGTTCAGAAGGCAGCGCTGAGCTGGTCCAGACAAAGCTGTTCCCCAAGGGCTAGCATCACAGCGGCATGGCGAACTCTGCCTCGGCTCATGAGGACATACGTTTATAATGTGCTGTATAAAGAATATATGTTCCAATAAAAGGGTCCCCGTCGGAGCTAGTATAGAGCAAGGAAACGAACAGGGAGTGGAGAATGAGACTCATGACTTTGCTGTTGCACTGTGGAGTCAGGCCTTGAGTTCAAGCCCTGCTGGCCTCCCCTCCAGTTGTAGCCGGGTGGTACGGCTCGGCTGAGGCCTTTTTAAATCCCTGCCTTGTTTCTTCCTCTGTTTATATTACTGTTTTCTTTCTGCAAGTTAAACAGCTCTGGCTTTAAAACTGACCAGAGCTAATGGCTTTTTCAAATGTACACGTTGTATTTCTGGAGATCTCTCAGTACATGTGACCAAGGAGCTTTTAGAAAGAACACCAGAATGTTGCCCTTCTCCCCAGAGCTCAGCGGACCATGAATCAAAGCAGATAGATGTGAAGAGAACAGGGGCAAGGAGGGGCAACAACCCTCAGATTACCTGGCTGAGTTCAGGTCTTCCTGGACACGATGGACTGAGCCCCGTAAGACGCTGGTTCAGGGGTTTGTGTCCTCCTGTAGGAAGGCCACAGGTTGTAGAGACAGTCCCACACGGGGTCTTCTCTGAGGGCACGAGAGGGACTACCTGTGATGATGAAATTTTTAATCACTCCACGTAGGGAGCCGGACCTCTGGCTCTTCCGAAGGTGAAATTTCTACAACATGTTGGACAAATCATCTATATTGATTATTCATTTCTTCATCTGAGAGTGAGGGAGGGTACTATGTACCTGTCTGCTTAGGGTTCTGCAAGGATTCATAGCCATCTTGTCCTCCAGACTCCCAGGGAGAGGCAGGCCAATCAGGACAGGAGAGCTAACTGCCTTTTCTAGATTGCCCACAGATGCACTCCTGCTTGCCCATTCATTTGTCATCTCAACCCCAGAACAGCAGCTGGTGGACTCAGACTGGGCCACTGTAAGCTGAGCTAGGTTAGAAGAGGCTGGATGGGACCGGATTTTGCGGGGTGTGTGTAAGCATGTACACTAATTAGTATTTTTTGATGATCTGATGTCTCACATTAATCATTTTGACTCCTTTTTTTGTTATCAAAATCTTTCAAATGATCACCTTCCTGTGTTCTTCTGGTTTAACACTCTTCGAAGTTTGCAGTGCTCACAGAGAGAAATGGGAAAAAGCCAACGGTTTTATTCCCGTTTCAGAGACAGAGAAGGGCTCTTCGCTACATGCCTGGGGACGTACAGTTCCTCCATCATGAGCCCGTCTCCTGCGAAGACCCCACATGCCCTTCTTCCCAGGACCCGGTTTGCTTTGAGTATAAAATCAGGGTCATGGTGTTAACTCCATGCCCTCAAAGCACAAACCAACTTCAAGGTCTAAGTATAGAAAGTAACATATAAACCAAAATGCACAAAGCAGTAGCACCACATGATCCCATAGTCTAACATGGAATACCGGGGAAATGTAAGCTCTGTGTAGGACTCCTAGGGTCGGGGAGGGGCGGGGGTGTGATGAAATGAGGGCGATGAGGAGCTACATGGAAAATGGCTGACTCTGTGTGAGGAAAAGGACTAAGAAATACAGAAAATACAGATGCAAACGGGGCCCTTCCAGGGTCCTATTCTTCTTGCCATCCCCTCTTTTGCCCTATGAAATCCTCTCCTGTTCCTCTTAAATTCGGCGTCAGAAGCTTTACCTCTCCTTTCCCACGTCTTTAATCTCTGTCCTCACACAGCTCCATGCCCCTCTGTTCCAGCTGTCAGACCCACCCCTTTTCTTCATCCTCTTCCTCCAAAGAGCCTAGACTGACAACGTCGCCAATAGTTTTCATACATAATCACTTAAGTACATCACTTTTCTACACACATGTCATCCTTAGAGTTCCGTTCCTCCGCTCCTAGCCTTTGTGCTTGGTAAATATATTCCTCTGACGTGTGTTTTGGAAGATGGCTCCATTTTATGCATGTGCCATTAGTGTCGGTTGCACAAAGCAGAAACACGCATTACCTTCATTCTGCGGACATGTCTAATAACCTAGACACCACAAGCTGGCATTCACCACAGCCTCTGCCTCTGCGCCTGAAGCTGAAAGGGGAGCATCCAAACTGCCTATTAATCGGAAAGGTAGGGAAGATGCTGCAGGCACTGAATAACGTGTTTAGGGAAGCAGTGGCTGGCATCGTGCTCAGGAGCTGTACCCTGAGCAGGAGCTCCTGCTCAGGATGGATGAAAACGTGCCAGGTTTTTTAGGGAGATCTGAGACAGGGGAGCTTAGGAGTCCGCCAAGGCTGAGAATTAGTATTAAAGGCGATCTCTGCTGGAGACGGAGTGGGAATGTGGTAGGCAAGGGGTGGGGGCAAAGAGGGACACGTCTTGGTGCGTGGGAGTCCTGGAGAGGCAGGCGCAGCTTCCCCACTGGAGTGTTCTGTAAGATTCTCTTCCAACTGGTTTTATTAGGCAACTCCGTAGTCAGCAAATCAGCTTCCCCTGAGGCTGTTCAAGTCAAATCAACATGGTTTTCATGGGAACAAATATTTATAGCAATGAACTTGAGCTCCTCCAAGGCCACCTACTGTCAGACTTCATGACTTTGTTGAGGGAGCATCAAGATGTGCCCCATCTGCCCAGGGGAGAAACAAGGGTCCCTTCTGCCAGTGAGCTGAGGAGCCTTTGCTCCTCAGGCCTGGAGTTTCCGAGGGCAGATGGCCTGGAGTTTCTGAGGGCAGATTCCAGCAACGCAGCCTCTGAAAGGGGGGTGGGGCTGACCCTGAGACCCAGGGGTGCCCTGAGCCGACCAAACCCTTTCCAGGGCTCTTTGCACGGGAGCCTCGTGCAGGACTGCTGCCCCTTCCCAGGACTGCCTCCCTCCTACCCCGATCCAGGGTCGGGCTCCTTAGTCAGCGTTTCTTTACAGACACTGAATCTTTCCCTGCCCAGAATTTCTCCAGGCTTGGGGCTTGTCACAGTGCTGCTCAGAATGGGATTCCTGACGTCTCGTGACACACACACACACACACACACACACACACACACACACTCATTTATTCAACGGGAAACCACCATAACCTCAAGAGAATGGGAAACCCTGTCTCTGTTTCCTCCTTATTCCCATTTCTAAAATGCTCTTCTTTTCTGGCCTTCTCCTCTGATTTTTCTCTCCCCTGTGCCCTGTCCTGTCTGTCTCCCTGTGTCTTGGTCTTCACTCGCCCCCTTTCTTTTCTCTGCCCCTTTTCTCTTGTTGCAGTGAGGCTGCACGGCTGCCAGAGGGTCAGCGCCATCTATCACTGAAGGATCAGTGTGAGGGCCACACTGACACGGAAAGCTGTCATCAAATTTTACAGCTTCATATAAAATTCGCTGTCCATGGCAAGGACAGAGAAGGGGCTGGAAGGGCACGAGGCTGGTTTGGGGAGAAGAGGGTAGATAGAAGAGAGGCTCTCTATTGGGTGAGAGGGTAGGTAAATCTCTGCTCTTTCTACAAAAATGTATTCACAGACACAAACCTGCTGTGTCTTCGAAACCCAAACATGTCACCGGAAGACTCGCTAAGAGACCCGTCAATCGCTGAAAGCTTCGGTGATGGGATGTCTGTGGTCCACTGTGCAGGTCTCTGGAGAGTGCTGGTTAGAGCCGTCTGAGTGCATGGGAGTCAAGGGCTGTTTTATGACCTAAAGCCCTTCTTCCTTGAGAAGCACTAGTGAACGATCCCGCCACTGGTCCTTCCTGTTCACAATGCTGTGTGTGCATTCGGTGTGCGTGAAGAGGCGGCTGCATGCCTGCGGTGGGCCTGCTGGTATTAACCACCACTGGGCCCCAGCAGCGCGGCCCCTGTCCTGAAGGCTTTAACCACAGGAGTGGGCAAGCAGACTAGCCACACACATTTGTGAGAGAGCCGCAGAGGACCGTTCGTCATGGGGACTGGGGTTCCTGCGGGCACGGATACTTCCTTTAGTTCCATTACTTTATCTGGGATCCTGCACCCATCCGCTGTCCCAAAGACAGAAATGGGAGGCAGAATGGGATCTTATTGTGGAGTGCGCATTTCCTAAGGAGACCCTACCAGGATTCCTGTCCCCACTCTGTAATTTATTAACTCGGGGATCTTAGGGAATCGATTTATCGGGCCTCACAATCCTACCTGTAAGCTGGAGATATTTTTGACGGCTCCTTCACAGAGTGCTGTGTGAATCAAGGAAGGTAAAACATGTACGGTGCTCAGCACAGTGCCCCGCTGCCTGGGGTTTGCTGGTGACCGACAGATGCCAGCCATTTTTGTTACCATGCTCCACGCCTTCCTTTCTTTTTGCATCCCTCCCACCCTGAATGTTTAACCTGGGCAAAGGTCTTTAATCTCTGTCCCCTCCTCGACCTCCCCAGGGCACTGGCTGGGGTGGCCCGCTGTGGGCGGGGAATGCTGGTGGGTGCTGCTTCTCCTCAGCCTCTCTCCTGTGGGCAGCATCACCCATGCAGGACAGAGCTGAGCACATCCCTGTCGTGCTGGAAAACTCTGCGTACCCAGCTGCTACGTCCCAAACACCCCAGGAGAATTCTGATGGAAGGCCTTTCATGAAATCCAGGTTGCTTTACACGTCTGTTCCCAACCCAGACCCCTTGACCCTCTCAGGAAGGATTCTCAGGTGACACACCAAGAAAATCTGTGGAGCTGATTTTGAACACTGGGTGTTGAGGGAGGGCGTGTCTTATAAAACGCAGAGTTTTACATTTTTTTAATTCTGTAAGTGTGCCTGGTTTGCATTTCACACTGCAAAGCACTAGCGTTATTCCAAACACACCCCGCCTTTGGCCACCCAACAGTCAGGCCTGCTGCCATGTCCATATTTGTGTGCTCAGCCTGAGCACAGTAACTGGCACACAGTAGGAATACTTTTTTTTTTTTTCTCACTGACTGACCAAGTAAATGAAGGATGCTTCTCCTGATACCCAAGGTAGTTAGACTAAATCACATGTACCCACAGGACTCAGGGAAGCAGAAGAATATTGTGTGCTGTGTGTGTGTGTGTGTGTGTGTGTGTGTGTGTGTGTAAAGCAGACACAGGGCAGATTAGGGTCCAGGGTGGGGAGGGATGCAGAGGAAGGAACACAGCCCAGGAAAGGAGTAACATCACATTTTTTAAAAATATGTAACCTTTATTATATTTTTCCATTACCATTTAGTCCCCTTACACCCCCCTCCCTAACATCACATTTGTGAGCACGTCCGAGAGTGGATGTGTGGGGTGGGAACAGAAATATAAACAGCCGAGATCAAGAGGATCATGATTCCATCAATTCTTCCCAGAAGAAAAGTCTGATGGATTGAAACTGCAGGTACAAGAGCATGGCTAACAATAGCAGGGAGACAGTGTCCCTGCTGCCCAGCTGTGGCCAATGGCTTCTTAATGGCAAGGTGCTGAGGTGCAGGGACAGCGCTGAGGGCCACAGGAGGCGCCTGCGCCAGTTACTCCGTGTGGGAGTCCAGGACATCTTTCTTTTTCTTCTTGCCCTCTATCGCCCACCCTCTTTTCTGTGATAGATGGGACCGAGCTGTGGGCGGTTTGCAGAGGCTGACAAAACGAGGCAATCGAATTGGAAATCAAAGCTCTCTCCATGGCTGGCAGTGGGCCTGAACTTAGCAGCGACCTCCCATGGAGGGCCAGGGGAAGAGGGAGGGAGCAGCTGCTGTCGTTTACCCCCAGGAGTTGTTTTGGGTTTGACTTTTATTTCTCCCAAGAGGAGAGGAGCTGGAGAGGGTCCCCACGGCAGCGAAAAAAAGACAGGGAGGAGAGGGTGAGAACTGGTGTGTTCCTTGAGAAAGAGCTGTGCGCAGGGGCCGGGAGGAGGAGGGCGGCCCCCGGCAGAGGGGCTTTTTTCTGCTCTTCCCTGGCTGGGATCTGGCACCCAGTCTTGTCACCAGCTGCCCCTTCTTGGTTGTCCTGTGCTCTTTGTGATCCGTGAAATGGCTTCACTCACCGGGTGCCCTGGAAATGATTCTTTCCTCTGCTCATTTGACAGGATGGGAAACTGAGGCCCTGCACACTCAGGGCACTTTGACTCACTCCTCATTGGCCCTCCTCTCCCTGTTTGGTCTAGAGAGTTCCGGGAAGTGTCCCTGCCTTCCCCTGACAGGATGCAAAATGTATCCATCCACAGCTTTGCTTTTGGGGCCCTTCTCCCTGGACTCCTCCCCTACAAACTGCCCCACAGCGTCCTGAGCTTGCGTCTTCTGGGTTGACTCTGCCCTCTGCTGGACTGGAAGGTGGAGAAGGAGACAGAAAAGTGGACTTATTCCAGAAAACAGACCCTGGCAGGCTTCCCAGGAAAGTCTTTGGTTAAAGCAACCCGAACCCTAAATGAATACAGCTCAATACGCGTGTGATGTATGAATACCCTGATAAGCTGGTCAGAAAGTGTTTCTAAATAGACCTATTACATGAGTGGCAATAAATACTTCCATCTCTCCCCTCTCTGCGGCTTGTGCATGGAGATGGATCTATAACACAGGAGCTCAGGGCCCTGCAGACAGAGTCCTGGCATTCTGACCTTCTGGCTGATGGGAAGTCCTGCGTTCCTTCTAGCACAGGCCCCCTCACACCCACCACATACCGTCGTGCCCTTTGTCCACTGTTCTCATGACTTTCTGTTTTGTTTTACAACTTGCAATCTGCTGCATGTCCTGGTCAACAGTATCTCTTTTTTTCTGCTGCTGCTTGCTGCCTCGGATGCCTTTATGGGCATTGATTCCCTTCACTGGTTCCCCAAAGAGGTTCTTTTCCTTGAGCCAGAGCGTCATTCCAGCGGATTACAGTGTCTGCCACTCCGCTCGCCAATTTATTGCCATCCTGGGTTTTATTCTCTCCTACACTTGCAGCCAAGCCTCATTCATTTCGTTTTCTGGGGCAAGCAGAATGGAAGAAGTTGCTATTAATAGCAGAAAGGACGCCATGCCAGCAAGCTCAGTGATGTCTGAGTTTATGGTCTGCAAGTTGCAAAGCCCAGCTCTGGCCTTACATCGACCCTTCTTCCTCCAAGTGACTGAACCAAACAGGATTCCCGCGCAGGAATTGGCCCTCTGAACGTTTTACACTCTTTTTCAGGCTTTTGTGGACAAATGATGTTCCTCGGTTTGGCTGAGCTAACCCGTGTGCCCTCTGCTTTCCTCTGCTTGTGACCATCAGTTTGCATTGGGAAGCAGGCTGGCCTGGGCTGTAGATAAGGTCTCAGAGCAGAGGGGGGAGTGGTGGGGAGACAGGAAGCACGTGGCAGGTGACACAGCAGGTCTTCCTCAAGGGTTTGCTTTCCAGGGTTCCTAGACACTAATGTATGTGAATCCGATTAAAGTCTGCATAGGCTTTATTTACTGTGATCAACATATTTACTAATCATTTATCACAAATCAAATAGTAGAGCAATTTCTAAACAATGTTCCACAGATAATAAATGTCTTTGGAGCACACATGCACAATATGACATCTCAGCAGCTGCTAGTCCTGCTCACTGTCTCCGTGTGGAGTTTAGAAGCTGCTCGGGGACGGTGGAGGGTAAAGGGACAGAGGGTCAGAGGGTCAGAGGCTGCCTCCCCAGAACCTTGCAGCACTCACTGTGCGTGCCCTGGCCCAGGTTTCCTCTCCACAGGACCAGGGTCCACCGAGGGCCTTCCGGTGCGTTATCCTCAGGAGTGCAGGAGTTCATCTAACCCAATAACTTCCTAGGAGGTCACACATAGACAGATGGCTGGTAAGGTCCGAAGTCCCCATGGACAGTGCTGGGAACTCTGCCTTGGGACAGGGTGGGGTTTCGGGGAGTAGAAGTGGGAAGCTTTTCTGTAGGAAGGCTTCTCTTCACAGTATGGTCCTGGGAAAGTGCAGTTTGCAAAAGCAGAGTGTGGGGGGTGAGGAGGAGCATGGTAGAGTGTATTTGGCCATATGTTCTAGAAGAGAAGTTTGGAGAAGGTCGTATAGGAGCTTGGCATCTAAAATTATGTGCATTTCTAGAAAGAGTGACATGGCATAATGCACACGACTGGGTAAGAAGTATTGGTATTATTGGGTTTCTAATGATAGGCCTACTGCCAACTCAGAGGACGGTTTTCTGGCCTCTTGCACACGAGTGGACCCAGAATGCCTGACTTTCCCTCCAGGGAGATAACTACAGGGTAGCAGCCTGACCCCAGAGCCCAAGTCCTATGTGAGCCTCTACCCCAGGGCCCTGGGAGATGACCCAATCACCTAGACCCTCTGGGTTCCGAGCCTCACTTTCAGGACAGGAACACTCTATTTTAAGATGGAATTTATAAATGCGAACCTTAGGTGGGTTCTTTCCGTGCCGACTGAAAAGTGACGTCAGCTGTGGATCAACCCACAGTTTCCTGTCTGCTGTGCTTTACAGTCGTCAAATGAGAAGACTGGTTAGGAAATAAACACTGGGTTTTTGCTGTTCACATTCTTGTTTTTTTCTTCAACACACACCAAATGGTTGCCTCTTTCCACCCGTCACTTCCAGTGGAGGTTTGCCTCCCTCCGTCAGAGAGACAAGAGAGGCGAGGAGAGTGCAGGCGGCGCTGGAGGCGTGGGCCTCGCCCTTGCAGCGCAGGCTCAGCTCTGGCCGCATTCTCCCACCCTCGCCTCTGTTCTAGTCGCTTTTCTTTGTGCTTCCCTTTTCCTGAACTTGCTGGTGCATTTATTTTATTTTATTTATTTATTTTTAGAAAGAGGGGAAGGGAGGGAGACATAGATGGAGGGAAACATCAGTGTGAGAGAGAAACATCGATCGGCTGCCTTTCATATGCCCCTCGACTGGGGACAAACCCACAACCCAGGCATGTGCTCTGACCGAGAATTGAACCAGCGACCTTTTGCCTTGCGGGCTGTCGCCCAGTCAACTGAGCCACACTGGGCAGGGCTCTGGTGCAAATTGACTCAGGCTTTTTATTGCGAATAATCTTAGCTCTTAACAGATAGCGGTAATGCCACCCGCCTTCTCCTTTGGTGTTCTGATCACTGAACATTTTAAACAGGTTTTGATGAAGTTAAAACTACCCAAGTGCATTTTATTCTTAATTAGAAGAACCTATTTCAGACACTGTTGGGACTTTGGGACTAGGAGATTTGTTTTAGCACTAAATATTCTCAGGAGGAGAATGGAGGCCAGGGGTGACCAATATTCAGAAATCACCTTGGCAGAGAGACTACCTGCAGCTAGAAATCCAGTGATTAGTGGGATGGGAAAAAGAAACAAAGCCTCAAAGTTGAGAACAGGTTAACTTTGTTAGGGAGCTGCTTGGAAGTAGCATATCAGTCATATAGTCACAAGATTAAGAACAAAAGGATGTGCCTGGCAAGTGCAAGGAAGGGGAAGATGCTACATTGTTACCCCTCTGACTTCTTTTTAGTGTGACTGCCTTGGTAATTACAATGGAAGGAGTAATAATGTTTCTAATTTTACTCCATGCATTTAAATTCTGATTAATATAATTTGATTCTTTGTGTCCAGCTGAGGTGAAATAAAACATGTTCTTTTGTACTTATATCCCCTCTTTCAAGAATTTGCATAAGAAGCGGAGGCATGTTTGCGTTTACTGCATTTTAGTAATTGGCGTCCTTGCCTTCCTAATTCTACCCCACTTCCTATTCTATCCTCCTAACCTGCCCTCTCTCTGTTCTCCTCGGCAAAGAGAGGAACAGCGAAGGCTTTCAGACAGCACTGCCCATCAGCGAGCAGGGCAGCAGTTATGGAGGTGCTGGGCACTCCCACGGAGCTGGGGGCTCTCAGAGATCACTTGCCTTGTACAGAGGAGGAAACTGAGGGTCATGGAGGTGAAATGACTTGCCCACAATCACACATTTTATAGCCCCAGGTCTGGGGTTAGAGATTCGTTTCTACCTCCAGCTTTGTGTTGATGATTCCGCAAGATATAATTACAAGTTAAAGGATTTTACAGGCTGTCACGCACAAGAAAAGTGTGAGCTCTTCTTTTTCTGGGTAATTGACAGGAACAGTCTTGTAAAAGGTGTGCTGCGTGCTCCCTTTTCACGTGCCACCTCCTGCGGAGCGCAGCCCGGGGCTTGGTGACTTCTAGGAGCTTGACCACCCAGGCTACCTGTGCAGGCCCTGCAGGCTCCTGGCATCCTGGCACGAGCAGCTATGGAGAACAGTGCAGGAGATGCGGGTATCTGGGTTGTGCTTGAGGCTCTCCATTGTCTCAGACGCACCTGTTTTAGGAGGGATGCCTACCTGCTGCAGTGCGCTTCACTGTGATAATGGGTGAGGCACCACGGCAGGCACAACACACCTCGGGGGTCACCAACAAAGATAAAGAAAATACACCAGCCCTGCGTTGTCCATTGCCACGTGGCCTGGGAAGGGATGTGACAGGTGTGCAGGCGCTGTGGAGTGGTAGAAGTCAGCACAGCTGCGGCGGGGCACAGGACACTGTGGAAAGAGAGGCGTGTGGGTGAGAAAGTGGGAGAGGTGCTCTGGAGGAGCACCGCGTGGGGACTGGCTTGGAGGCAGGGGAGAGGATGCTACCCGAGAAAACTGCAGACACTGGCAGCGACATGGTCCCTGTGTGGGGTGATGGGGCTCGGGGAGGCCCGGGCATCCTGGTTGGTTATTCCGAAAGGTGTGAGCTTCGTCCTGAAGGCTGTGACAACTCCTCAAGGGGTCTGCATGAATTAGTCTCTAACAGGTTTGCTAGAGAGGTCCTTCCAGCAGAAAGAGAGGTGGACTCTAAGGGTTAAATACAGAGGGAAGAGGCCAGTTGGAGGGGCTGGCTGCAGGGGCCGACCAGCCAGGTGAGGTGAGACTGGATTCTCCTAATACCTACCCCCAGTGTCTAGAGTTTAGAAGGTGGTCCATTTGAGGGAGATTAGGGAACAATTTGAGCTTGTTGAGAGAAAAAAGAGCAGGGACTAGTTTATGCAGAGAAAGAACTACCTCTGCTCCAGCCCAACTAGAATTGTGTCCTACAGAGACCAGTTAAATGAGGGTACCACCAAAGGTACCAAAAGTTTCTGTGAAGGACTGAGACAATTATTTGCCCCTCATTGGTCAAAGGAAATCACTGCGGGAGGAGTGGCTGGTGCAGCTCCCGTGCTGAGAGGACCAATTCCCCAGCTGACGTGTTGCACCTGCAGATCCACTGCATCTCCCTCTCCATCTCTGCCCGCACCCACCCTCACCCCTCGGGGCCATGGTCGCTCTGTCTGCTGGCATCTGGATGCAGGTCTTAAGGGCTTCCTGCCTTGGGTTCGGGGCTGGGCATTGTACTTTCAGGGTTAAACTTGAGCCACTTCCTTCCTGTACAGTGTTTGCTATTAAACTGCCTATATAGGCCCCCTGCTTTCTTTCATTTAAGTAGCTGTTATCTTCTTTGTATCATAAGCTCCTAAAATACAGAGAATATGGAGTACGTTTTGTTCTGAAGAGCGAGCACTGCATCTCCACAGGCACAGAAGCACAATAAATAAAGGCTTAATGTTGAGCAAGGTGAGGCAGGTATGTATGCACTCACATAATAGTTACTTGAAAACAATACTGATTGGTAAACTTTAGCACCTCCCTACTCCTGCTGGGTCCTTTGTACTCTCCCCTGAAAGATTGACGTTGACCCTCCGGAAAACCATAAGAATTGAGCGAGCATTTTTCTGCATTTGACACATAGACAAACTGAGACACACCAAGTCTAGGGACTCAGGCTTGTCACAGCAGACTCGATGATAAAACAAGGACCCAGCTAGCTCGACTCCCTGGAAATCAGGCCAGGACCTCTGGGCATGGCTGCTGCTTCTCTTAAATAGGAACACGCCGGCTGACGCTGTGTCAGAAAAAATCCACTAACGCACAGCAGCTTCCAGATGGTCGAGATCTTGTCAAAATCTGAGTAACACCCAGCTCATGGGCACGTTTCGGGATGTTTGTGATGGAATCTCTCATAGAATCCACTCGCCCCAGAAGACACTACGGTGTTTCTCAGGTTAAGGAATCGGGAGGTGCTGATTCTCATCCTGAGTCTTGAACTGAATAGCTACATAGCCATAGGCTTGCAAATGAAGTGGCTGCATTGACTTAACTTCCCTGAGCCCCTTATCTATAGGTCAGTAGATCTTCAAAGCACCAAATTTATACTCAGTTTTAAAGGTCTCAGCCAAAACACTTCTATAGGACCCTCGCTGGCCCCAGACACTAGTGTCCCCAAGCACTCATCTGTTTTCTGTATGACCCCATGTCGTGTCCTCCCATAAGAGGCCTCACACTTCACTGAAGTCTGCTTTTTCTTGCCTCTTTTCTGCACGAGCCTAACGTCTGTCCAGTTTCTGTATGGCATTGCATTGCTCAAGTATTAATACAATGCATGGCACATAGTAGATGCTCCAAAAATACTTGCCAGGGAAACGGAAAATTCAACAAACCTATTCCTACACACCTCAGTTCATTCATGTCTTTTGAGACAACCACTGGACGTGAAGTGCAAATAAGGAGAAGCAGGACAGGCCTGGTGACAGGCTCTGCATCAGCAGCAGGGCTATGAAAGGGGCCTGAAGAATGGGTAGGAGACCCGGGAGCCACAGCGCTCCCTTAGCCCAGTCCCCACCGTCAGCACGGTTTGAGCTGATCATGTCTCCATGAGACATCGGTTTAGGCCTTTGATGTGAACAAGAGCCACCATCTCCTGGAAGGGAGACTCATCCTGAGAAGGGGAACCTCAGCGTTGACACAGCTCCTGGCAGTGACTGGCTCCCCACCGCACTGTTGTCTCTCTCCTACTTTGCTCCCAAGTGTGATTTCATCACGCCATTCAGCACCCCCGCCTGAACCAGCAGCAGCCCATTGCTGCAGATGAGAGCAACCGCTCAGCACGGCATTTGGGCCCTCTGCAAGCGGACTAGCATCTTCCTCCTTCTGCTGTCCCCTCTGCATCCCCAGAGTCTCTACCTTGGTCACACTAGCCCAGAAACGTACTCCCACATCCATAGTCACATCTTTGGACTGCCTTTTCTTCCTGTGGGCCGTACTCTCTCACCTTTTATCTATGTGTGCAGATGTGTTTTTCATTTATTATGAATTCAAAACTCACTTCCTCCACAAGATTTCCAATCCCTATGCTCTTCCCCCACCACCAAACTCCCGAAATTTTCACCAGAGGATTCTTTGATGACTTGTGCCTGGCTAGATTGTATTCGCCTCGGTGTCAGTGTCCCTGGATGTCCCCAGCTCTCTCCGCTCTTCTTGGCCAGGCTCTACTCAGCCCCATCTCGTTTCCTGTCTCCTGAGCCCAGACCGCCCATTCTGCCCCTCTGCCAAAGCCTGACTGCACAACCGTGAACATCTTTCTGGCACCCGCTCTTTGCAGCCTCCGAAGCTTCTCATGCTCCCGCTCCTTAAAGATTCCCCCTTTGAATCCCAAAATGTTTGTGAGAATTACCAATTGGACTGTCCTAGTTCCAGAGGCCCAGAGGCAGGCCCCGGGACTGGAATTTGTTTAAAAATGGCTTATTAAGGAAGTGTTCCCTATAGAAACCACAAGGATTAGGGCGGGGAGCAGGACAGGGAGGGACAAGAAGCCAAGCAGAGGCTCTATTTCAGGCAAGTAGCCACCAGGATGAGTCCCAGGCAGGTCCAGAGGGCAGGTTTCCATGCTGCTTTTGTCAGCGGCTACCCACTGTCGCAGGGGACACACCCACCTCTCTGTGAGCGGGTGATGTGACGAGGCTCCCACAACCTAGAGGCGGGCCTCCCAGGAGTGTGGCATTTAGAAGCAGAGATGCACAGAAACCTGGGGAGCAGCACAGGGATAGTAAAAGGGACCTGGGGAACTGAACAGACACTAACAACTGCAATGTCCAAGAAGGTGGGGACATCACTATGGACCAAAGACCTGGGGGACCCAGGCCTGGCTTCCAGTCGCCCTTCAGAGTGGGTTTTCCAGCTCCACATTTCAGTTCCGCACCTTTGCACATCCCCATCTGTAGCCTGGTCTAGTGTGAGCCCTGGGACCCTGTTCTCTAGGGCGGGGGTCCCCAACCTCTGGGCCATGTACTGGTAGTGGTCCATGCCTGTTAGGAACCAGGCCACACAGCAGGAGGTGACCTTGAATGCAATGTGTTTCAATCTCCCCAAAACCATCCCCGCCCCTCCCCAGTCCATGGAAAAATTGTCTTCCACAAAACCGGTCCTTGGTGCCAAAAAGGTTGGGGACCACTGCCCTAGGGCTTTGTCAGCAATGGAGGCAGAGCATTAGGTGCGCCCTTCCCTTAGGTGACCACACCCAGGAGACTGTTTTCTAGATCTCTCTTTCGGGCCCAGCAAAGGTACTTTTAGGGCTTTTCAAAGTCCTTAGTCCATGAGACTGAGGCAGCTAGTAGGTTGTCAGTTGCCCCCCACCCCCGACACGGACCCCTCCCAGCAGCCACTTTGTTTTGTGGAGGAGAAGGTGAGGAAACCGGAGAGGGCTGCCCCAGTCAGTAGGCCTCCTTAACAACACACAGGTTGGAGACATCACGCTCCCCTGAGAGGGAACTCTTCAAACAACCAGCTGTCAGGGGGGCAGGAGAAGAAACCTGAGAGGAAACATGGAAACGATGGAGGAAGGCCTGGGAGCTGTGGGAGCTGCCAGGCCCCAGGGAGGTGGGTCCTTCCCCTGGGACCATTTGTCTTTCTGGGGGATACATCCTGGCCCCCGAGGTATCACATCACATAGATTAACTATCAGGAGAACTCCAATTACCTCTTCTGCACTTAATTATTCTTACGCTTCCTTGTAACGAGCACTGGTTTCCCCGGCCCTGGGGATCCCTCTCCCCACAGGCCAGCAGAGGAGGGGCAGGTGGCGGGGCCTGCAGCTGCTCCAGCCGGCATCTCTGTTGGTTCCTTTCGCCTGTGCCTTTGTTCCAACCTCTCAGATGGCAGACATGGCACTTTGTAGCTGGGCAGCTGCTTCCCTGGGAGGACTCTGGCCATTTACCCCTGTCTCTAACTACCATGCAGGCCCTGGACAGTCATTTGAGACACAGTGGCACCACCAAGAGCCAATGACATGTGACTGAGCCAGTTAGTGAGAACAGTGGGAAGGCCCCTGGGCCCCAGGAGCCCACCCTGTCACTGGGGAGTTCGGGCTTTGTCAGGCTGTTCCGCCTTCCAGGGCACTGAGGGAGTTGGATGGACTGGGCTGTGTCTCCCAAGGGCAGTAGAGGACCGCTATGGTTGTCAACTGGAATGCTTCCATTTGACCTCTCCGTCCCCCAGCATGGGGTCAAATATGTCAGTCTCTGCGGTGAGAACCAGAGAGGAAGGCAGCCTGCCTGTTGACTGATCAGACCCATCAGGTGTTGGACTTCACACCTGCTGCAAGTAAAACAGCAGCTGCACTTGGGCCAGGCTGTAGTTTTGGTCTCCTAAGCCATGAGGCTCTCCCCATATCAGCGGTGTTCAAGTCCTAAACGCAGGTGGTCCTTTGGAGAGGATAGAGGGGCCCCAGCCTGCGGGAGGGGGTTAAACTGTTTTTCAACAAGGTGTTGGAGTTGAAATGGGCCCCAGAGATGGATGGGTCCAGAGGTGACACACGTACTTGCCCCCTGAGGCCCACGCCCATGCACAAGGCTGCCAGCCTGGTGCATTGTTCTTTGCCATTCGAGGGCCTGGCCTGGGCAGAGCTTCCAGAACCCTTTGAAGCATGGCACAGCATAACTACTGCGCACCCTTCATCCCGGTTTACCTGGGTGAGTCCTGCACTCCGAGTGTGATCGTGAACCGTGTCGGGATCAGACGACAGTTAGCAGTGGCCCCCACCCCCTCCCACAAATATTCCTCCCGGCTGCATCTAACTTCTCCAAGATGAAGCCCCACCTCAGGTACGGGTTTTACGTGGTCCAGCTGGTGAGGACAGAATTGGAGACAAAAAGGAGAAAAGGTTGCAGACAGAACACTTGCTAGAATCCCATTTCTTCTTCCCAGCCCACGCCTGCCCGGGAGAAGCCCTCTCCCTCTTCCTCTCCCTCTCCCCCAGGGAAGAAAGTGACAAGCTTTTGTGCCATTTACAACCATCCCTAATTTTTTGAGGTGACTGCTGGTAAGTTCTTCATTTTGGTTGTCTGGTCCTTCTTGTGTCCAGGATGAAGTAAAAAGTCTTTTACGTGGCATACCGCGCTAGCCGGAATCGCCAGGGTTCCTGGAGGAAAAGATGGTACGCTCAGTCAGTAATTTGAGGAGAGTTGAGCTTAATAAAATGGATATTTACAAAGGTGTAGCTCAAATGCAGGCAAACCACAGAGGGTAGTCAGGACCAGGGCTGGTACAGGGGGACATTTTTAACACCTCTAGGTCTGAAGGGGTGAAGGGAGGAGGCCTCAGCTCCCACCGGAAGGAGAGGGCTCCATGGACAGAGCCCGGGCCAGCAGCAGTGGTCTTTGAGGATACAGGCGGCCTGCAGCAGACCCTCCCCTACCTCCCCCACCGCGCCTCCTACCACTGCACCTCTGCATTCCACCCTGTCTGCTGGACCCAGCTGGAAGCTGGAGGTCTGGGAGCCTGGTGCTGGGACCCCATAATCAGGGTCAGTCTGCAGTGGGTTGTGGGGGCACAGACTGTACTCACTCACTGGCTTCATCTCTTGTGACTTTCTTCCTCTCCCAAAACCTTGTTCACAGACCAGATTCCCATCCTTCCACAGACACACCAGGATTTTTTCACAGCTCCATGGTGATGCTTTGCTCCTGTTCTTCCCTCGCCTGGGATGCCCTGCCCTGCCCTGCCCTGCCCTGCCCTGCCCTCTGCTATTTAGCAAGCTCCTTGCGACCTAACTGGCCTCCTAAATTCTCACAAGATCCAAATTGCCCTGGAAGTCACCAACAGTCGTTGGCATCCAGAAGCACATCATAGTATGTACTTCCTGCCCTGCCGGAGTGCCCCTTGTCACGAGAAGGTGTAGCATGAACCAGCTGCTGTCGGTGCACACCAGGTGGAAGCAGGTCTGGAGAACACTTTACAGAGGCCCAAAAATGTTTGCAGAAAAACGGTAGTTGAGATACAAAATAGTATTTAGAAGTGGCCTTGATAGAGAAATAGGAATTTGCCTAACAAACAGTAAGGAAGAGCATTCCAGGTGAAGTGAATCACCGAGTCCTAAAGCCGAGCAGCATGTCCAGGTTCTAGCGAGCAGCAGTTCAACAGGCCAGATACTTGTCCTGCCTGAAGCAGCGTGGGGTGGGAGGTCATTCACTGGAGCCCAAGGTCAAATGGCAGGTGACATCCAAGGTGAATTCCCACTGAGCTCTCTCTCAGCACTTCTGGGCTTTCTCCCCTAGAAATGTTGGTCTCTACAAAGGGGTTCCAAAGACTCTCTTCTATGTCTGGATGATTTTTAATATGTTAGGGAGAAAATGGAAAGAAAGCCCCCGGGTGGCCTGGCTTTGGTCACCTTAGGGAAAACAAGAAGGCTCTATTGATTTTGTCTGTGGTCATTTGACACAATCAAGAGGCCTCTTCGCCCGGATCATTCTGAGTTAAGAGTCCTCCCTTGCCACATGGGTGTAACACACGGTTATTGAATAAAGAAATGGCTGTGGGAGCTCTGGTGACAAACGTGACGTGACCTATCGAGCAGTCCCCAGCCTCCTTCAGCATTTGAATTAGTATATTGGGTTTTTGTCATCAGGACAAATCAAAATCCTGTGCTATTCATTTTAGCAAAGTCGTGGCCCACCGAACTCAGCAGAGTTTGTTTTTCGATGACACCACTTTGACTCAGACGGGAAGGACACATGGGTAAGGTGTGCTTATCGAGGACCCTGCTCTGAGGGCCACAAGCCAAGCCTTTTTGTCATCCCCAAGACAGTAGGGATGTGAAGGGGATGCCTCTGCTTTTCTGATGCCCACAAGGAGCGGAGGGAACTGTGTGCATTTGTTTGTAAACTCAGTTTGGTGGGGCAGGAGGAGTAGATAGCCTCATAGCCGAGGCCCGCACTGCCCACAAGCCCCATGGCCGTTTCCTTCTCAGGGAGTGGTGAAAGCAGAGGTTTTAATCAAGGGTTAATCGGTGGGCAGATATTTATTGAGCGCTACCTCTTTGCTCACTACAACGTTGCATCGGGCACAAAAGGAAAATAAGGTGTGGCCTTGCCTTCTCAGGACTCAGCATCTAGTCAGCAATGGCACATGTGCACACCTAAGATGGGAAAGCAGTGGTATAACGGATTGTGTGACCATACTGTTTGTTGGGTGTCCACTATATACAAAGCAGCATATCTACATGGGTGGTTCCCCATAAACTTCTCATTAACCCCAAGCAGGAGGACAAGTTATTTCCATCACAGATGAGTTAAATAAATCTCAGTGAAGTGAGAATACTTGGGGAGAGGCCACGGGAAGAGAGCTGGGACTTGGATTCCCACAGTCTGGCTAGAGAGCCTGTTCTCTTTCCTCTTCCCTGCCCTCCTCCAGGCTCCAGCCCGCTGCCGGCTGCGTGGACTCCCCGTGTAGCACGTGATTTCACCGGGGCCCTTCACCTTTATTAAGAGCCCCAGGCATGATCAGCCTTGCCAGAGTGCAATTCAGTGTTTTTCTCTCTATGTAACCCAAGGCCTTTTTATAAATATCGAGACGATTTTAGATACCAGGAGGGTCAAAATGAACACCCCTAGTAGTGAAGGCTTCTCCTCCAATAAAGAGTTAAGGTGCAGTGATGTCTGGATTTTCGGCAGGCCTGTGATGAAGCAACCTGGTTTGCCCATTTGTTGGTTTCCCCCAGAAGCAGATCTGGAAGATGCACCTGCCAACTCCATGAGCCGGGTGTTGGTATTTCCGAATCATCCGCTTGGTAATGTTTCTCTGTGAAGCTTGAGGGGAAGGCTGGGCACAAGCCAAACACTCACAGGAACCAGGCTTAGGGGCAGCTGGAACATTTCTGAGCGATCAGAGGAGATTGTGACCAGGTGCTGTGAAGGGTGGAAGCACTTATTTCACTGTAGTCTCCAGCCTGGCTTGAGACATGTTGCTTTTCAAAAGCAGTTAAAGGGCCGTTTGATGGAAGGAATGGTTGGATTTCCTACTGCCTGGATCCATTATAGTCCTCAGACCTTCAGGCAGGTGTGATTAAGAAAAACCAAGCTTGGATTTTTCCCTCTTTCTTCAGTAACCCTTCTCTTTATTTCAACACATCCTTTGTCTTCAGAAGAGTCCAGGCAACTTTGGCTCTATTTCTTTTTTTTCCATTTTCCAGTGCCTCTTTCTCTCTCTCTCCCCACCTCACTCTCATCTCCTCCCAAACCCAAAATAACTTGAGGCCCTGTGTCCCAGTTCTCGTGGTTTTATCTCTGTAGCACTCATCCTGGGCTTGTGTGCACATTGTTTGCTACCCCTCTGTGTGTAAATGCAGGGAGTGTAGCAGAGCTGCTGTTCCTCAGCCAGAGATCAAGGACAGAGAGGGCTGTGTTTTCAGTGTTGGCACAGTCAGTGCGGCTGCAGACAACTGCAGGTGTGGCAGCCCCCTCTACCCTGTGCCATACTCAGGAGCAGGGTCCAGCACGGGCACATGTGGCTGGTCCTTTCTGGTCAGTTATGTAGGAGGTTGTCAGTCATTGAAGAAAGCGCGTTGATGATCTATGCAGGCTGGACATCTTTGATTATCTATTCAAATAGAGTGGGCCTATTTTCTTTAAGAAGAAACTTCTTCAGGAAAAGGAACAGAGTGCAGATAGACACACAGACTGAGAAGGGCATTGTGGCTCAGCAGCAGTAACAAGATTCCCTCCCAGGCTCTGAGTGTCTGTCTGGATTCTGCCAGGATTTGCAGAGGTCAGGCCCTGGGCTGTCCCTGGGCTGCCCCTGGGGGTGCAGCCAGAAGGGGCAGGTTGCAGGCATGGTGAGAGGGGACTGCGCCTCACAGAAGCATGGAAGGCTGAGAGCCACCTCCTGGAAGTGGAGCATGAAGTAACTGAGGGCAGTGCAGAGGGTGGAGCGGGGAAGTTTCCCAAGTGGAGGGGTGTTTGGGGAGTTGGGAGTTCCAGGCCTAAATCGAGAGCCCTGAGTGTGCAATGGTTGTTTCTCTGGTTTTTTGTTGTTGTTGTTCTTGGTTCTATTCTATTCTATTCTATTCTATTCTATTCTATTCTATTCTATTCTATTCTATTCTATTTATTTAGCCTCTGTGGCAGGATGGGTGGAGAGGAAGCTCAGGTGGGAGCTTCATGTATCTCAAGATTGTGGGGGCGGGGGAGGTAAGAGACCTTGAGGATTTTGGCAGGGTCCTTACAACCAGTTCTGTCTCTCCACTTCCCTTCCTGCCGGCCTCATGCTCAGCTGTGACCAGTTCCCTGATGACAGGCGGCCACCTCCTACCTCACTGCCCTGGATTAGGCAGGGAGAGCTGAGTTTGCAGCCTTCCTTGCTTCCCGTTCATCACCTTCCTGAGGGAGATGCAACACCGTGGTGCGTTTCAGGAGTGATTTGGTAGGACTGGGTTAAGGGCGGTGTCCGCATGAAAGGGAGTCTGTTGACTGAACCCCCACCCCAGTCTTCTGCAGCCCCGCGCCAACCACGGCGTTGGCCCTGGCTAAGAGAGCAATTATGCTCATTCTGCTTCTTTTTTTTTTTTTTTTTTTTTTTTTAAGCCTGGGAGAATTGTCTCCTCTGCATTGTTGTGGAGACTCGATAAATGAGACGGATAGATGGGGGCAGGTATGAGGAGGTGACAGGAGCTGGCGGCCAAGTTCCCTTTGTGATCCATCTCTGCAGAAGCCAGCGTTAATGCCGTGGAGACTCAGCAAGACTGATCTCCAGCAGTGACAGTTTGGACGTCTAAACATGACCTTGGATGTGCCCAAACCACAGCTGAAGCTATGCCAACATTTCAGCGTAGTATATCACAGGGGACGCCTAACTGTGCTGAAAGTGGGCTGCCTTTGGAGCACTTGTGTATTTGCAAATGAATGTCTTTGGCCCTGGTGATGTGGCTTCCCTACCAGTCAATTTCCAGTAATTAGACACAAGGAAGCCCAGGACAGTCCTGTGTTCAGCAGGACACTGTGCGATGTCCCCATTGTGGACATCAGAAACAATGACTCAGACAGTTTATAGAGGTTGGTGATCAGCATTTCCTGCCCCATGGCCATTCACCTGGTGTCTGGGAAAAGTTTCAGCGGTTGGAGGGAAAAATAACTAGGGCTCTGCCTCCCAGAACAAAATGGTTATAAGAAACTTCTCCTGTAAAGTAATGGAAAACTGTTTCAAACAAAAGTCATTTCTTCGTGCCCACTTGCTCTGCCGCTCTCCTTTTACCAGAAACCAGATTTCTAAGTTAACGGTTTTTAAAGTGTGGTTGCCAGACCAGGTCAGGGTCAGTGATCTGTGTTCATCTGAGCTTCCGGGTGATTCCAATGCACATTGATTTAAATGTTAGAGAGCCTTTGGAAGGTCTGATAAGGACATTGAAAGCCACTGAATTTGAGAGGAAAACAACATCAACCCTGGTTCTGAATCTTGGTTCTGCAGCTTAATATTGGTGTGACCTTACTCAATTTGGGTATTTCCTAATCTCAGTGAACCCCACTTCTAAACTGGCAATGATAAGTGAACTCAAACGACTGTTTGAGATCATAAAATAGTGTATGTAATAGGTTTGCTTGATATAGTGATAGCATATAGAAATATGCATTCAATAAACATTAGCTACGAGTATGAGTGTCACCAGTTTTTCTGCTTGAACCCAAGCAAAATTTAGGGTGCGGACCACCTTTAAGGTCATTAATACAAATAACGTGCCAGGTACAGTACTAGCAAAGCAAGTGGTGGAGTGTGTTGTTCTTAAGGGATTTCAAACCACTGTGGTTCCAAACCCATGTTTCAGGCGCAGCAGCTGAGAGAAGAGCCGCAGGTCTACAGGGAGGTGTGGGAAGGTGCATATCAGGGGCTTCCTCTGTCACCTTGGCTGTGCCTCTACCTCTGTGCACTCTCCCAGTATGGTGAGCAAAGCTGAAAGGAAGGTTGGAGCACACCTCAGAGCAGGCCAAACTTCAAGTACATCTGGTTACCTAGGCATCTTATTAAAATGCCGTTCCAGCTCATTACTTCTGCAGTGAAGCCTGAAATTCTGCATTTCTAACAAGCTTCCCATTGATGCTGATCTGATGGTTTTCTGACTACACTTTTATAGACTGAGGTCCTTACTCAGTGCTTCTCAGACCTTAATGTGCATACGATTCCCTCCTCGCTTTATGCTACTGGAAGGAATGGTCTGGGCGCCATCAGCATGGACATCCCCAGGGGATTACTGAAAATGCAGACTCTCAGGCCCCTCCCCAGACCTACCAAATCAGAATGTGCATTTGAGTAATTTCCCAAGTAGATTCATAAGCATGGTGAAGTCTGAGATTCGTTCACACAGGGTCCTGCACTCAGAAGGACCCCGCCCCTGATTAAATGCTCTGCCGTGACTGTCTTCAAATCGTTCATAATTCTTGACCAAAGGGCTCTGCCTTTTCATTTCGCACCAAGTCCCAAAAATTAGGTAGCTAGTTATGGGGACACATTGCTCTACACCAGTGTTTTCCAAACTCTGGGGTGTACATGACCTAACTGGGGTATTATTAGGAATTCATATTTTGGGAGTTCCCGAAGATTCTGAGTCAGTAGGAAAAGAGAAACTGTAACAAATCCCTCATGTGATTCTGATGCAAATGGCTCATGACCATTTACAGAAATACTCCCCTGATGGTTTCCTGGGTAGATCTTCTAGCATCTCCATCCTGTGTTGTGCCGAAAACACAGTGAGCAGCAGAGAGCCTGCTGGACACCCGAGCCGAGACATTTCTGGTCGAGCAGTTTTCGCCACAGGGGCTCTCAGCAAGGCTTCCCACCTGCGCCCGAGAGGCCCCGCAGTGATCGGGTGACATTTACACAAGTGCACGCGGAAAGGATGCACAGTACAGGATGTCTCCTCTCGAGAGGGACCACCTAGGGAAGTTGGTGTGCTCAGCAGCAGCTCTTGGGCTTTTTATGGTCACAGACCATTTTGAGAATTCCGTGGAAGCTACCGTCCCTCCCCACTGAAAAATCCCCCGTTGCATCCCGAGGAGCACACGGGACCAGGAGTTAGACAACCTGACTGAGGTGTCTGACTTCACTTCTGAGCTCTTTAACTGGGGGTCAGTCACCAGATGATTCCAAACCCCAGAGTCCTGATCTGTAAAAGCGGAGAGTGGGTATGGTCATCGATGTCACAGACTTGTTGCAGAAATCAAATGAGATGGTGCGCGTGGTACAATACTTTTTTACAGCGGGAAAGAATATATAAATTTGAGGCACTACTGTACATACGGCTCTGCGTTGCTATTTCCAGCATTATAGCTGGGATCAGGACACAGCATTTGTGAATCTAGCCTAAGGCTGCAGAACATATTTGGTGTACCGAGAGCAGGAAATGAATGCAGACGGATAGATGTGATGAGGGCTTGGCAAGAGTAGCTGGGAAATTTGAAAGTGTAGGAAAAAAGAAAGGAGCTTCCACGTTTTAGGAACTCCAGATGCAAAAGTAAAAGAAAGAACATCTATTTTTACACGTGCAACCACTTTTGAGATTTTGGAAAATGTGTCGAGTCTCACAATAATTGAACATTTCTGCCCTTGAATATAATGATAATAAGTAGCAATAGCAGTGGTTCATATTTAATTTTGACTTCAGAAGCCTTCTGTCAGAATTTGCTATTCGGAGATAAGAAAAAGAATGTTTAGCAGCTAAAATTTGGGTTTCTGATCTAACACATATTATCTATGTGACTTCGGAAAATATTTAGTTTCTCTGTTCTTTAATTGCTTTTATCAGTGGAACCTCCCTCTTGGGTTGTTGTAAATATTGAATGACTTTGTACATCTAAAACACCTAGAAAGTAACCTAAGGGATTAGCATCATCCACATCATGGACATCGTTGAGCAAGAGGAGGCTAGCTGTGCTTGAAGGGCCGAGACGTACTGGGTGTGGAAGAGGCCTCCGGGTTGAGGTTACGGATGGTTAGGGCTATTGCAGTGACCCTGTGCTCAGGCGGTTTCAGAAGCACTGACCCAGAAGTCTGAGATACCCAATGTGCTAAAGCTGTAATCCCATAAGACTTCTGCCGCCAAATTCCAGCAAGTGCCATCCATGACAAAGCAAACAAAGGAAATTTCTGTGTGTACACTGGGGGCAGGGATTGAAGACAAGCCATAAAAACTCCTCCTGCCCTTGCCACGGACCCCACTCTGATGGCTCCCACTGTCCTGACTTACCCATCTGGCCTTGCCTCCAGGTGCACGATCGACAACCGGGTCACCCGGGTGGCCTGGCTGAACCGCAGCACCATTCTCTACGCTGGGAATGACAAGTGGTGCCTGGACCCACGAGTGGTTCTCCTGAGCTACACCCAAACCCAGTACAGCATTGAGATCCAAAACGTGGACGTGTATGACGAGGGCCCGTACACCTGCTCTGTGCAGACGGACAACCACCCCAAGACCTCTCGGGTCCACCTCATCGTGCAAGGTAGGCGGAGCTGGGCAGGGCGGTCTGGGGGGTGGCTGAGAGAGCCTGCATTAAGCACTCTGTCTGTGATCCTCAACAGGAGTGAGTTCTGTTTGTTCCATCAGCCAGGACAACTTGCTAATTGTCATTTTGCCATCAGATGCTAAATTTTCAAATAATTTTCCCATTGAATAGGACTAGGGCTTTTTTTTTTTTTTTTTGCTTTTGTTCCAATAATATATTTTCTCAGAAAATTATCTTCTAATTATTGCTTTGCTTGGCTTTTTTCTCCTCTAATTTTTTTTTTTAGGTTTCAATTCTCAGCTTGCTTTATTTTAAGACCAGCATTTTAGGTCTGGCATTGTACACCTGCACACCCTCACAGGGCCTTCAGAGAAAGCAGAGCCAAACACGGATGCTCTGAGCACCCACTGGGATGCAGCCTTCACACCACCTGCATTGCTGCCTGCTTCCTTCATCTGCTTTCACCTCCCAGCCCTGGGCTTCTGCCATCACATCACACCCCTGCTACCTACGTCTGATTCTCCATGTTTTGGTTGTGCCCCTCACCCCAGCTTTTCAGAACTGTATATTTGTTCTCCTTCTGCATCTCTCTTGGATGTGCCCTTTCCATGTGTCCCAGGCCCTGGGAATGGCACTTACCTTCCCCATGAAGCAGAACTGGTCCTGGGGCATTCACACAACACTTGATCTTGTGGACAGACCCCTAACTAGGGAGTAAGAACAGAATCTGACACTGCTGCAGAGCCTTTGATCAAGTTCCTGGCTGAGCCTCAGGGCTTCCTTCTATACAATGGAGTCAGTGTTGTGAAGAGCTGAGGGGAGGATTACTTTTTACAGGAACTGGTGTGTAAAGTGCTTGGAAGAAGGCCTGGCACATAGAGATGTTAAATATTACCTATTTTAAAAAATGCTGTTGTTATTTTTTAAAGTTCTCACCAGAGGATATGGAGGGTATGTCTTTTATTTATATGACAGAGAGACAGAATGAGAGAGAGAGAGAGAGACTGATTTGAGAAACATCGATCAGTTGCCTCCCATACGGGCACCCACCAGGGATCGAACCCACAACCTGTATTTGGTATACGGGATGACACTCCAACCAAACGAGCCACCTGGTCAGGGATACTGTTGTTATTTAACTCTTTAAGATATCTTTCACAGTGGACTTAACACCGTGCTTCATTATGTTAGGCGCCTAAGCCCTTGAGCAGTGGATCCCGACCACTCTGCTGCTGATTCTTTCCCAGTCTGCTCCTCAGCTCCCTGTCTCCCACTAACTGGCAGGCTCAGGCAGTACACATCTCTTTCGGAGGCTCCTTCAGCCGCCCCTTCCTCTCCGTGTGACCAGGGAAACTGTAAGGGGTCTTGGTTCAAAAGACAAGGGCAGGGAAGTAGCTGGAGAAGGCAGAGGTGGAAAAGCTGGGAGAGTGAGGGGAAAGCCAGCTGTGAGGGGCAGGTGGGAGTGCAGCTGGGATGGTGGGTATGGACTGTGACGAGTGAGAGTGTGACCCCGAGGAGAAGAAGCCTCGGCTGCAGTGAGAGGAGTGTGGGCACTGGCTGTGCTCAGGGACGAGGCCAGGGGGACACTGGAGACCCTCATGTTGTGTCAAAGCTTGGTTGTACTAAGTTGTTTTAATTTGTTTCTTTTTAAAAAGATTTTATTTATTCATTTTTAGAGAGAAGGGAATGGAGGGAGGGAGGGAGAGAAACATTGATGTGAGAGACAAACATCAGTTGCCTCTGATACCCACCCTGACTGGGGACCGAACCCACAACCCAAGCATGTGCCCCAACCAGGAATTGAATCAGCGACCATTCACTTTGCAGGATGATGCCCAACCCACTGAGCCATGCAGGCCAGGGCTGCTTTTTTTCTTATTCTGTATTTCCAGAAGGACTTTATGATGGCTTTTTCTTTCATCGGTTGTATACATGCATATTTTTCAAACTGCCTGGTGCAAACAGCACTTTTCAAAGGAAATAGAATCGCACAGATGGTATCAGAGTGTAATACAAACAACAAAGTAGGTATTATTATATAAAATTCTGTGTCATTGAAAGTTTTTAATGGAAAATATGTTTTTAGCATGGATAGTTGGCCAGAAAGGCTTGAGAATGACTATTCTGTGAGGCGTTTCCCTGAATGCTCCAACGGCATCATTTCCAACCTGTACCAGGCAGAGTATCTGAAACCAGCCCACAGCCCTGCCCTGTACACACACCCACAGCTGAGAGCAGAGCATTGAGTGATGACAAAGACTCTAGGACATGACTGTTATAGACGTTTGCTTCAGGAAGCAGGGCTATTATGGAACCGGAAAATGGAAGGAACCGTGAAAAATTTTGAAGGCTTCTTAAAAACAAAGACCACATTTTTATAATTTTTTTAAGCTCACACTCTCCTTCCCTAAGCACCTGGTGAGTGCCTTATATGAAGTGAACATTTAATGAGTGCTTATTGAATGTAGTAGCTGGAGTTATGGCCCAGAGGCCTTAGACAGGCTCAGAGAGAGAAGGCTGAGTATGTGTGGGCGTGGGCAGGTTGGGGGTGCAAGGGGATGGGATCTACATCAATTTTCGCTCATGTCCAAGATAATGGAAAACGTCTAATCCCCAGCTCGGCGTTTCCATCTGTGAGTTGGCTAGGTGCCCTCTTAGCATGACACACCACCTCAAGTATTGGAATCTCATCTCGGGCTAATTTTCGAATGCTGATGGGTGTATTGATCTGGGGACAAGCCGGGTTAAAAAAGGCACTGGTCTTGTACATAGACTCAGCCCAGGCTAATCCGCTGTCGATATGCCCGGCCTGAGCATTATTGACACTTTAATGAATAGAGGACCATAGTTTTTCAGAGCCAACCTGTCCCCCTCTTAAAAGCAATCAGACAAACTAAATAGAGCCAGGCTCCCTTGTTTCTATATTGGGAAGAGGATACATCACCATCCAGGATTTAAAAAGTATATGTATTTATCTTGGGATCAATTATTGTACCGAACATCAAGCCTAATTCCCCTGGTAGAAGCTGACTGTGTGAGTTTCGTCAAAGTTGCTCTTTAACCCCGAGCAGGATGCTGCTGGAATAGAAGTCAGGCAGACTTGGTTTCACAATGGCATTGTGATCACTCAGCACACACATGCACACGATAACAGCAGAAGAAAACACTCAGCTGATATTCTGCCCATGAGTATATGTATTTATGTATATGTAGGCAGCTTTATATATAAATAAACCCACACAGAAGGAAGGTAATGCATTTTTATAGCATCACGCAAGCTGCTGAAGGCCTGGGATTGCGTCTCTTTCTCCTCACTATCAAACACGTTCTCCGTCCTACTAGTTCTTGGTACTGGAGTTTCTCTGTGTGATTCAGTCGGTGTGGTTCTTGCTGACAGCCAGGATGCCATGACTGCACCTGCCTGAATGAGCCCCATTGGCCCTTTGACCATGCCCTCATTCATTCATTCATTGATTCACTGATTCAGTCAATCAGTCAGTAATTGCTGAGAAAGAGTTCTGGCTCCTGGCATGCTGGTCAAGCAATTAGCATGTGAAGATGAATAAAAAAGTGCCCTGGAAGAGTTAGTTCCCGTTCATGTACAAGTTTGCCCAAATCAGCCCCAGGAATCTAGCTTCCCAAATGATCGCTAGTGTTGTCTGAATCTGTGCCGGACACTGGCCTGCTGCAGACACTCCTGGACGCACCTGCAGTGCAGCTTCTCTTACCCTGTGTTATCTGATTGGACATTTTAATAGAATTCAGAAATGAGCTATACACAGTCAGGCTGGTCTGGTTAAGCGGCGGCCAGCTCTCCCATCGCTGCTGGGTCCCAGGCTGTTCCCCAGGTCAGGCCCAGGAGTGAAGGGCTCAGATCTCTCCTTGGTTCTAGCGGCAAGCCTCATCCATGGTCCTTCCAACCTTCAGGACAGCCTGTCACTGGTGGCAAGTGCTGGGCTTTTGCTGTGTTCTCTAGAATATTTTTTAAATGTGCTGATAACACTTTATATCCTTGTGGTAAAGGAAAAGGGAAATGCGTGTTTCTTTTTTTTTAAGGGGACATCTCTTTTTTCTCACTTCCTGTTGCTGTTGGACTGTATCCTCCTTCTCCCTCCCTCCCACCCACCAGAAGACAGCTCTAAGGCTGCCTAAGGAGCCTGAGTGGTTTCTAGAGGCCTTGGCAGGGCAGGGCAGGTGTCTGGAGCGTAGACTGGGCTCAGTCTAGCCTGGGTTATGGAGCAGAGATGCTGCGGTGGGCAGCACAAGAGGACAGAGGGACGGCTCTTAGGTAGACCTGTGGGTCAGCTTCACACCCCTGAGAAGTTAGCTTGCATGGCCAGGATGTAAGATAAGCCTGCAGGAAGAAAGGTGACATGTTCTGATTTGTACTCTCCAGGGTCAGCACAGAGTGGATGGGAACAGGCTCAGGGCTGTAGACAGAACCCAGTGACTCACATAGGACCAGTGTTCTGAGCAAGCCAGGAAGAGGGGCAGCCTTGGTGAGGAGAGTGGCCTGGGGACAGTGTGGAAAAGAGATAGAGGGGAAGGCAGCAGGAGCTGGTGGCAAGATGGGAGTGATGAGAGGGAGACTTAGCTAAGTAGCTAGTCGTCATAGTGTCTCTTTAAACTTAAATTTCAATGAGCTAAAACCAAATAACATTTAAAATGCACCTCTTCAGCCACACTAGCCTCATTTCAAATGCTTCAATAGCCACATGTGACCAGTGATACTGCATCTGACAGTATAGATATGGAATATTCCCACCATTGTGGGCAGTTCTGCTGGGCGGTTCTATTCATCTAAGTGCTGGCCATTGCCGTCCAGCAGGGGTTAAAGCAAGAGTGGGCTTCATTGACCCAAAGGGCCAGGTGTGGTGTAGAAAGAAGGAGGCAATTTTGTAGAGACTATGGAAATAAGAAAAGATGGAGATCTTTTAAAGACAAGAGAGAATTGTTTAAAAGACGAAGGACTGGTGTTTCTTTGTTAACTAGGACAGAGAAGAAGGGCCGGAGTCTGACGATGTGACTAAAGGAGATTAGACAGAATTTGGGACTGCCTGAATGTGGGGATGGGGGAGGGGAGTCCATCAGGACACTTGGATTTCCATGTTGGAGCCCTGGGAGAGGTCATTGCTAAGGCTTCTGAAGTGTCAGGTGGTAAAATGGCCTGTGGTAGCGAAGGTGGAGAGGGTCACACACCCAGACGGATGATTTTAAAATGTCTTAAAAATGTTACTCCAAATGAGTTTGTGAAAAATAAGAAATGCCATCCACAGACTTGCCTGCTCACTTAGACAGCCGGAATATAAGTTTTTAGGCCACAGCGAAGGAGATCTATCTAAGACTGATTAAAATTTGGATCCAGTGTTCTCCATGCCTTTGACCTCAGGGCGTTCTGCTTTAGGAGTGTAACTAGGAAAAAGCTGCTTCTGTGGAATCCAGCTGCCTGTTTTAACCCTTTTCCCCTCTCATTGCTGCTGCCAAAGCAGGCTTCTCAGAAGATCTAAATTGGTCACATCCATCTCCTTTTTCCACATCTTGGGAAACACAGAATGCATACAAAGCTCTGTGACCCTGAATCCTTTGACAAATTAAGGACAGTGTGGAAGACTTCTCAAAAGCCCTCAGTGGGTTTCTAAAAGTCCTCAGTGAGTTTATAAAAGCTCTCCTGGGGAGGTACCAGTGCTGCCGACACGCCCTGGGCTCTTCACAGGATCAGGAAGCTCCTCCCTTTCTAAGCAGAGGCCTGGGGGGAATGCCTGTGGGCTTTAAACTCACTCAAAGATGTATTTGTATGATAGACAAGGTAGAATACAGTGCTTTGAAAAATGGGGATATTAGTGCAATAATAATGGTAGCAGTAATAGTAATAATAAAAGCTTTTGTTCTCTTCCTTAGTTTTCCAGGCCCTACTGTGGTCCCCTTTGTCACTGGAGCCTCTAATCGCCCCTCCCTTTTGTTTGGTGTAAATGAGTTTCCCTCTTTCTTCCTAGGCAGAATTAATCCGAAAATCCCTGCTATTGTTTGATAGTTAATAACCTGCCTTTTGGAGTCCAACAGCTTTGACTCCCACGTGAAAGGGGGCGGGGACACGCTTGTGTTTATGGAGTAAGACAGGGATGAGAGTAGGGAGCAAGGACATTGCCAGCATTACCTGCGCTGGTGGAAATCCAGAGAGAATGGGAGGAGGTCGGGGAGATGCCCAGCACAGGCAGGTGATGACTTGTCTTTACCTTTCACTGTCTTCCTGTTCTGAACCTTTTCCTCTTACCCACCTGCTCTGTAGAATTGTGTTGCTTTCCAGTCCTGAATAATTAATCGACCTTGTCAAGCCAAACTTATTATTATGATGAAGAGAACAGGAACAATAACTTTTAATTTCTAGACACCTACGCTCCATAGCCTCCCCTCAACCCTGAACCTGAATAAAAGGAAATTTGAAGCGCAACATATCAAAGAGAATAATGTACTCTAATCCTTACATTGAAAGCAAAGATTTTTGTCTCTCCAGCCACATCACCCAGAAGACAGTGTGCCCTCTTAGCCCTGCGAGGCCTCCGAAAAGCTGAGCCAACCTTTCCACCAACTAATACCCATTCAGCCTAGTCTTCGCTAAGTCCATGGTAGAGGGAAACATTTCCATCCAGTTCTGAATCAACAGAAGTCACCTTCTGACTACATCTGTGTCCTTCAGGGGTCAAGAGCCATGAGTGGCAGTAGGTCCCATTTGCCATCCCAAAATGCTTTCCAGAGGATCTCTCCTTTCCCTGCCCTGTTCAAGAAATAGATGAAAATGCACATGCGGTCTGGTCATAAGACTATGCATCTGAATTCCACAAAAAATTAGAGTGTTCCTTGGAGCACACTGGAGAATGACAAGGAAGCCGGGCATTTTCTCTGAAATTGATTTACAGAATTTAGACAGCATGCAGATTAGGCAACTCAGTTTTTCCTGGTGAGTCTTACACTTTTCTTGATGCAGTTCCTGACAATGGAGGGGCAAAGCGTGTTCGTGGGTTTAGTCGCATTTCAGTAAACCCACGAAAACATCATCTGTCTACAAAGCCAAGTAGGGGAGTCTGTTAAACTAAAGCCATCCGAGCAAATTGCTGTAGTAACAATCATACTGGTTTAATAATGGCATTTTCTGTGCTTCCTGATAAGGCTGGGGAGGGTCCTTATATTTCTTCAACAGGTTGGAATACGTGGTATCTGCAACCTGGTGCTGCCTGGTATGAACAGTAAATAACCATAGGTCCCTGTGTCCAAGCCATTCACAGTATTTATGGTCCTAAGGAGGCAGAAAGCTCAGATGACTCTGTGACTTCGCAGCAAACACAGGAGTTGGGCTGCATTGCTACTTGTAAGCAGTTAGAGCTCCCAAGGGAAGGTATTTAAGCAACCACAGAATTCTGATCTCTCAGGTGGCTTTCCCCAAGGAGCCTGAGCTACCTCAGATTCCACTACCTTAGGACTGAGAAAAGTAGCTCTGATTCCTCCTGAATCATGTATCTCCACAGCGTCCGAGGAAGACACAGTGCCGTTTTATGTAGGGGGAAGGACCGACATTTCCTAAATGCTTCCCTTAGACTCCCATCCCCATGTCAGAAACCGTTTGGGTTTATTTAAGCTGAACTTAACTAAGGATGGAGTTCTCTTTCTGGTCTCGTGACCCACTGGTTCAGATCTGACTAATCCTAGAATCCTAGTGTCCAGATCAATCCTCATCATCACTGCGTTCCCAAAGGTTTCACTGGCCGCGCCTGTGGGGTGTGTATTAGGATAGGAAAGGCAGTATCAGTCATCTCAGTGCCGTGACTGTCACAGAGGACACTTAAGTCCTCAAAAGCCTCACAAGTACTGATCATTCTCTTCTTGCTGACATGGAAATACCTAGCTTCTTAGGGCAGGGGGGAAGTTGGCGACTGAATCTCTTGGTCTATTTGTTGTCATGGTGAAGACTGTCAACCGACAGGTTTCAATGGCAGTAAATAGTATTCTGAAGACAGGTACTGGAAACACAAAGATTCAGATAGAGCCCTTGCCCTGTGCACTGAATGAACACATAAGTCTTCTATAGAGTAGCGGGGATTACAGTGCTTATACATACAAATGTTACGAATACATCAAGTGGGACTAATTGAATTTAGCTGCAAGATTAGGCAAAACTACAAGGTTGCATTTCACCAGGGTCTCTGATGGTGAGTAGGATTTTTCAGAGGGTGTGGAAGAGGGAAGGTATCTTGGCAGGAGCAATGGTGCATGCGAGGCTTGAAAGTCTGAAAACATATGATGTGTTGAAGGAAGAATGAGGACTCAAGGTGTACATGGGGCAAAAGCACAAGCCATAAAGCCAGAGAAAGGCTGCATCAAAGCTGGGTGGGCATGGCCACTTGAGAAGCAGTTGGCCTTGTGCAATGTAACCTGTTCAACACACACTTGGTTTCCCCTGGTGTTCATTCAAAACTACCACTTCTCTTCCTCAAGGAAGGTTCCGTTAGATTGCTTTGGCATAGGACAAATATCCAGAAGACTACCAGTGGAAACAAAATGACAGGTACCAAATAAAGAAGGGAGAAATATTGGAAAGAAAGAGTATATCTAAACCCACCTGGATCTATGTCCCGTGCAAGGCAAAGATACAAAGGCGGAGACTGCTGAGGACTCCTACCACCAGGTCATTTTTTAAATGCACTAAAATATATGCTTTATAACAGCAGTCACATTTTTTCCCTCACAGTATGGTTAAGGTGCCTGTCTTTGTACCCTAGCAAGTAGAGCACAGTCCTGAGGCTTTTGACTGTCATCATCATGATGACTGTACCAGAGGAGTTGAGGATGGTACCGAGGATCACACAGCTGCTGGGAGGGGTCTGTGGACCTCAGGAAACATGCAGCCAGCCCACCACCAGCAGCTGCTTCTCACTGCACCTGAGAGTCCACGTGGAGATGAGGAGACTCGGTATTTCAGATGGGATGTCTCCGGGCTGATTTATTCAGGCTTTAAGGTGTCACTGCTTGGAGTATATCTTAAGACTTACATTCCTGTTGAACGTCGTCGTGGTAAATCAGTGTCAAATGTTGGTACAATATCTAATTGGCTTCCGCTGGAGTTGGTAGAGCACAGCATTTTTCTTTTGTGAGATCTTCATTTCATGTTGTTTGAGAAAGAATTTATTGATTTAAAATTAGGACAGTTTAATTTGGTGGCATGTTTTCTTTATGTCTCAATTATATATTCATGTCTTTGTGGTAAACTCAGCTGGTGGGGAGAGTAAGGATTCAAAATAGAGGAATTTCACTTGGCAAATAGTGCTTTCTGCTGTGATTAATTGGGATCTGCTCCGTGAACCCGGCGCTGGCTCCCTTGGGGACTGAATAGCCTGGTACAAAGAAGTAAATTTCAGGATTTAGGAGGCCTGGGTTCCAGTGTGATCTTGAAAATAAGTACCTGGAAAAATGACCTACTTCTTTAATTTATGTTAGATTAAACATACTTTACAGAAACCTTTGAAATATCACATAATCTAATTTGAAGAAAAGTACCCAATAGGCACAGAGAAGCTGGGCACCTCTACATATTAACAGCCTTCATTTTTCTAAGCACTTGTTAGCCATAAAGGTTTTCAGGCTCTGCTGTTTATCTGATGTTGGCCTAATCCTCTGTGCTGAGAATTCATACATATCCTGTATGAAAGGGGCTCACGTGGGGCCCCTTTCCCAAGAATTTTCCTGGATCGCATCCCCTTTTCCCAGCCTGCTTCCCTCCTTGGAACTCCAGTGTCCCAGTTTTTGCCCTGTTAACCTGATGATGCCCCTCCACTCTCTTGCCATCACCCCCTTTGCTATCAAAATTCCATTTGGACCTGTTTTACAGTGGTCTTACAGCGTAATGAACTTGGACTTCAGAGAGGAGCATTTATGCTAATGCTGCCCCTTCTCTAAATACCCAAACTGGCCAAGTCTTTGCTCCCCACCCTGAGAGGGGAGATGAGAAATTTTGATTTTTTTCCCCTTTAACTCATGCAGAGACTACCATGTGTCAAGTGCTGAATACAAGTTAGGATAGATAACAAGGTGGATGAGACTGGTCCCTCTGATCAGGATACATAATGTGGGTGGGGGCAGCAGGTCACTTGTGAAAGGGGAGCTGCTGTGCCCTTCCCGGAGGACTAAGTGGAAGGGCCTCCCCAAGCCTGATGGCAGAGCTTGGGGTCTGGGAGAACCAAACAAAGAGGTCTTTTGAAATGGATGGCCTGACATGTTAGTTCTAGGGTGTTAAAATAAAAATAAAACAGCTAGTCTGCTCACACCCACCCTGCTCTCCATCACCCACCAAAGTGATCTTTGCAAACCTGAATTCGATGGTACTTTCAAGACTTTGCCTTAACCTAAGAAAGCCAGTTCTTTACCAAGGCCCGAGAGGGGCTTCATCCGCACTCCTGGTTCACCCTTCTCTCTCGTTTTATTTTACCTTTATTGTTTTCTCTGGTTATGGGCTCCTTCGACAGCCTCTTCCCTTTGCCTTGCACACCCCTCCTCTTTTCACTCAGTTAACCCTATTTATCCTTCACATATTGACTGAAATACGCTTCCCCAGGAATGCTTTCTCAAACCTGTCTCTCCTAGGTTAGCCGCTCTCCCACCTCCACCCTGATGATTTAGAGCCTGAACTTTGCGTTTCTTGCCACAGTTGGCATTTGTTTCTGTGATTAAATGATCACGGCTGGAGCCTCCTGAGGGCAAGAGGCCTGTCTGCTTCCTCCGTCTATCCTCGGTGCCTGGAACAAACAGCTGCTCACCGCTACTTGTTGGATAATGAGTGGACCTTCTTCTTCTTTCTCTTCCTCTTCTCCCTCTGTTTCCCCTTCCCCTTCCCCTTCCTCCTTCTTCTTCTCCATCATTAAGCAAAGCGATTCAACGTGTTGGGACTGACTGTGGTAGGCTGAGTGAGGGTACTCAGAGTGATCTAATCCTTGGAATTGTGAATATTGCCTTATATGATGTCATCTTCGCATATGTGATTAAGTTGAGGATTTGAGATGGGGAGAGTATCAGGGATTATCCAGGTGGGTCCTAAATGTAGTCACATGTATACTTATAAGAAGGAGGCAGAGGAAGGTTTGATACAATCTACACACAGAGAGGAGAAGGTGCTGTGAATATGGAGCAAAGAGAAGGACTCAGAGTTGCTGACCTTGAAGACTGGAGTTATGTGGCCATGAGGAAAGGAATGTCAACAGCCACCGGAAGCTGGAAGTGGGGTAGAGCAGATTCTCCCCTGAAGTCTGGCCCGTTGGTTTCAGCCCTATTAAAACTGCATTTGGACCTTCTGGTCTCTAGAACTGTGAGAGCATAAACTTCTGTTGTTTTAAGCCCCAAGGTTTGTGGTAATTTTTTACAGCACTCACAGGAAACTAATACTAGCCTTCAATATTTTTAATCTGTGGTGACTGGAAATCAGAATAAGTTGGTATTCCAAATCTGCTAGAAATTTTGGTTTGACCATTGTGAGATGCAGTAAGACTCACCTTTGGGGAAGACTAGTTTTTAGTATTTCTGTTTAAAGGAGTCTCTTTGGAGTTGCTACATGAAGATTCTGCTTTGGAGATCAATACTAAGCCTATACCCTATTGCTGTTGACAATAACTGCCCCTGGGTCCACAGGGGAGGGGGGAAGATCACTTATGGCCACATAATATCCTAATGGAAGGAGAGTGATGTTACCTCACATGGGTCTGTGAGTTTTGGCTGGGGTACCTGGGACTGCAAGTGATGATAAAATTGCCAAGTGTTCTCTCGTTAACTGGGAGAGGGGCTACTACCTGGATTTGACTGCTAGTACTTGTCTCACAGGCATCTCCAATGCAAAAGGTACACATTGGATCTCTTGAATTCTAGCCATCTTCTCCGACTGTCCCCTCACCCTGACCCCAGTGAGTGGCAACTGCATTCTTCTCGAAGCCCATGTCAAAAGCCTCATTGTGGACCTTGACTCCCTCCTTCTCCCACACTCTCCCTTGGCCTTGAGTATGTCCTGTTAGATTTGCTCAATTTTGAAATTTATCCAGAATCCTACCACTTATCCCCGTGTTCTTCTTGATTGCCCTGTCCCAAGCCACCATCGTCCCTTGAATATTCTACAGCAGCCTACCCGTGCAGCCCCCACTTTTTGCTCCTGCTCCCATCATCTGTTCTTCACTCCCAGCTGGAGTATTCTACAGGCTGCCGTTCCTCTGATCGGTGCTCATACTTACTTACTGGCTCACTCAGGGTGGAACCCAGAGTACTTCCCACGGCCTGAGCCCTAACACCATCTGACCCCCAGCATCCCTCTGACCTCCCCCCCAGTACACTCCCTCTTTCTTACCCTTTGTTACTCCTTGGTGTTCTTAGAATATGCCTAGGGGGCTCCTACCTCAGAGCTGTGCAGCCCCCTCTGCTGGTACCCGATGCCATGTTCCTCTGGTTCTCCCCTCTCTTCTTTAGGTCTCTGGTCAAAGGTCACCTTATGGGAGAGGCCTCTCTGACCGCCTATATAAAATAGATCTCCCCACCCCACCTCATCACTCCCTAGTTCCTTCCTCAGTTGTTTTTCTAATACACATCACCTACGGGCATGATGTAGGTTTACATCTTTAAGAGTTGCAGTCTGTTTCACTCCACTACAATACATATCCCATAAGGTTAGGAATTTGGCCTGCTCTGTTCACTGTTTTATCCAAGTACCTAGGGCAGGGTCTGGCACTCAGTACGCACTCCATAAGTATCTACTGAATAAAGAAATGAGTCAAAACCAGGGACTTACATTAAGTAAAGTTACTTTTTTTTTTTTACATCTACTCTATTTCCTTGTTTGAGTGTAAAAGTATAAACTTGTTTGTTATTTCTTTCAAAATCATCAGATCACCCTGTTCTCTGACCAGATGCCATTAAGTTGAGGTTTGCAGAGTGGGTTTTCTTAGCAAGGTAAAGAGAGGGGCTACAGTGCTTCAGACCTAAGGAGCAGCACACGGCAGGAAGAGTCTGAGTGACTGGAGTGTGGGTTAGGCCATATGGCAGACTTGATGAACAACATAAGTCGTAGAGAAATGCCCGAGTCTGGACAGAAGAAGAGGATCAGACCTCTGAGTATCTAGGGGTTCAGATTTCATCGTGAAGAGAAAGGATGGAAGGTGGATCAGAGGGAGAGAGTTTCAGGACAGGGGCATTGAGAGAGAATGAGAACAGGCTTACAGCATGTTTTCCCCTGTTCCTGGCCTGGCGTGAAGCCCTCCCTTCCGGAGGGGCTGACTGAGGCCAGAGGCATGCACACATGGTGAGCATGGGGCTTTATTCCATTTTCCCAGATGCTCCAATTCCAGAGAGACCTGAATTCTTCTCAATCTGTGGTTTGTTAAGATTGAACATAGACAGAATCCTGTGTTTTCACCTTTGTAAAAGTTTCCTGTTTATACATTTACCAATGAGGAAGAGGAGGAGGAAAGGGAGAGGAAGAGGCTGGCCACTTTTCAGATCAGCTGGACCTGAATCACCCAGGTGGAGGTATGGGTGGGCAACCTTGTGTAGGAGGGTTTAGAAATCAGAGGTCTGGGGCCCCACAGAGCTAAGGGACAGAGGCAACTGACACTTAAATGGAGAACATTTCTCACATAAAAGCCTAAATTATGTGCATGCTCCTTAGTAGGAGTTGTGTCAAGTCAGGTGAGCAGGCTTGTTCTTCATTTCTAATTACCATGTAGCTTTCATCTCTCTGAGTCTGTTGTTGTATTATTGTTCAAATAAAATACAGGAAACAAAGAAGAGCTGTTCACCAGGGTGGGTGTGTACAGCCTTCAACTCATCTTCCCCACCTCGTTTTAGAGTAGTTCCTAAAGAGTTATTAGGCTTTTATCCTTCACTGCTATGGGCTGAGACGTCAGCAGCCCTCCCACTCCTCTTTCAGGCAGCAGCATTCAGCCCGTTGAGTGTTCAGTAAAGGCTTATTTAGTCCTCTTCTGGAGCCCAGATGGCTGTTTCTCCCATGGCCAGGGTTAATGGGTCCAGGAATCAAGTGGTGGGAATGGGAGCAGGGCCACTCACTGTCACCCGGATGGAACCACTAGTAAAATGTTTGCTTCCTCTTTCCTCAACTTTACACTTAGGCTGGCCTGTAGACTTTAATATTAAAGGGTGGAATGTGCATTCCACCAGGGGACACAATAATAATTCCATTGGGCTGGAAGTTAAGACTGTAGTCCAGCCCCTCTGGGCATCTCATGCATCTGAATCAATGGGTAAGGAAGGGAGCCCTGATGTTGGCTGCTGTGCCTGATCCCGACCACCAGGGGAGATTACTGCTACTCCACAATTGAAGTTAAAAAAGAAAAGTATGTTGGAAATACAAGACATCCCTTAGTACATATCTTAGGATCGCCATGACATATAATTAAAGCCAGTGAAAAACCAACAACCCAATCCAGGAAAGACAATGAATGGCTCAGACCCTTCAAGTCACTGTGCCAGGTAATGAACTGTGACCAGCTGAGGTGCCTGCTGAAGACACAGGAAATGCGAAGTAGTTAGTGGAATAAGGTGATTACAAATGCCAGCTACAACCATGCAATCAGTTACAGAAATGAGGGCTTAATGTTCATGACTATTGCAATAGTTCCTTCTTATTCTGAATATGTTAGTGTGTATGTATGCACCTATGAAGCAAATATCTTTGTTGTCTTTACTCTTATTTACTTATCATGTAACTTAAGGTTTATTGACTTTATATCAATATTTAAGTGTTGTTAATTTTGTGTCATATTATTTAAGTTACAGGATATCAGAAAAGTAAGTGCCACTCAAGGATTCTACCTCCTATTCCGGGGAAGAGATGTTCATTAGTGCACAGGATACTTGTATCATGCTAGGTGGAATTATGCCCTTGTTATTGGGTTTATTTGGTGATTAAGGATGATTTAAGATACACATGAACACTACGTTAAAAGGAGTGGACTTGTGATTGTTAATTCCATTTGTCACCTTGACTGGACTAAGGAATGCTCAGACAGCTGGGGAAATATTATTTCTGGGTGTATCTGTGAGGGTGTTTCCAGGAAAGATTAGCATTCGATTCAGTAGACTGAGTCAAGAGCGCCCTCACCAGTGCAGACTCGGGTCATCCAATCTGTCTGAGCACATCAAAGACAGAGGGAAGGCAAATGTGTTCTTTTTGCTTGGGCTGGTACTTTCTTCTCTCCTGCCTTCAAACATGGGTGCTTCTGGTGCTCAGACCTTCAGCTGGGACTGAATCACACCACTGGCTGTTCTGGGGATCTAGCTTGCAGGAGATGGATTATAGGACATAGCCACCACAATTGCATGAGACAACATCTTACCATTTCTCTTTCTCAGAGACCCCTGACCAATACAGATGGTGAGTGAGTTTTCCATGCTACAGAGCTTTAGTATGGAAAAGATTGAGAGTAAGTTTGGCTCTGTGAGAATAGCTGATGACACTGGGGAATGCAGGCAGAGGCAGTCAGTCCACAGCCCCTGGAGGAACAGGAAGCCCATTTGCCTGGCCACGGAAGGTAAGTGGATGCAGGGTCGTTACTGTCTCTCCTGCCAAACACGTAGAAACTCCTGGTTCCCCTTTCAAACCCAGGGCCTTGTTGATAAAAGAAGTATTTATAACATAAATCCTTTCCTCCTTCATTCATTCACTGTTCAAATATTCATTGAGTTTTACTATGAACCACAAATCATGCTAAGACTCTGGGTGTAGAAAACAAAAACCAGATACTTGTGCCCCCTCAAAATAATATTCTGGTAGGTGACAAGTGATGTAAACAGTTTATTGTAACATAGGGAGAAAGTCAGGGCAGGTGCTGACACTGTCGCAGCACCAAGGGAGGCTCTTGCCTCTGAGAACCCCAGGGGATTCAAAAGGAAGCTTTTCCTGAACTCTAGGAATGGAATAGGATTATCTAGGCGAAGTAGGGATGGTGAGCTCTTCTGGACAGGTAACAGTGTAAACAAAGGCTAGGAGATGAACAGAACCTTGGCCCATTTGGAGAACACAAAGGCATCCTGTAGGCTGCTAAGAGGAGGAAAGAATGAGGTGAGAGGTGGGAGCAGAGAGGGCATCAGAAGCTGGATCCAAAGAGGGCTTGTAAGCCATGCTACAGAGTTTAAAATTTTTCTTAAGTGCCAAAGATGTCCAAATTAGAGAAGAGCAGACCCTATTCAGGAGGATTTCTCATAGGGTTTCAGGTTTGAAAAGAGAGTATGAGGAAGCAATAAAAAGACAGAAAGCCCCCCCATGGTTCATCATCCTTGTCTGGTTCATCCCTTACCCACACCGACCCAGGGCTGCCCTGGGTTAAGAAGAGGCGATGTCAAAGCTAAGCTCATAGTCTGTATTTTAACCTCAAGAGGGGTATAAATCGTTGACTGATTCTCCAACTTGGCTTCAGGGAGCACCTATTCAGCAGATCAGTAGAGCTGGTGTAGAGCTAGATATACTAGCTGCCCTTCCTGCGATGGGTAATTTTCCACCTCTGTCATTTTCCATCTGTCTCTCTCAGGCGGCTTTTTATCCGGTATTACCAGCAACTTCTGTTTTATTGCCACATTTACTTTTTGTTGTCCTCTGCCTATGGCTGTTTTTCATCTTTTCTCCTTTTTTTTTACTCTCACTCTGCTTTACTCCTCTTGCCCTCCTGGGTCAGAGGCATTGCTCCCTCACTTCTCACCTGCACTGTTCTTCATTCTGACCCGCTCTTAGGGCTGCACACTGTGCTCTTTGTTCTAACATTTTCCGGAATCTTTTCCCCCTACCCCCTACATTGCCATTCTTTCCTTTCCCCTTTCTTTCTTCTCCTTGGTGCCCATATGCTCTGGCATCCAGCACTGTTACCCACTGATGTCTTCCCTCCCAGTCCACAGCTCTGGGCTTCCTAGCCCTCAGCCCCTCTGGCCTTGCAGTCACTGTCCTCCAGGCTGTCCATTAGCCCTGTTTCTCCCCCAAATGGCATCCACAGTTTTGCCTTCAACACTAAGATCTCACATGGCCATTGTGGACAACACAAGATAATCAGATGTGCTGGTTTATTTATTTATTTTTATTTCACTTGATAAGGGTGTTGTGAAATTGAGCTGCAGCTCCACTGGGGAGTCTGCGTTCAACCTCAGTGGAAGTCCCCTCCTGCGCAGTGCAGACAGGGAAGGTGGAATATGTAAGATTTCTTTGTTGAGACTCAAACCTGTGTTGTCTGTGTACTTCATTCCCAATGTCACGTGTAAGTGTATCCGGTTTGTGTGTGGGTTTATGTGGGGAGGCTTCCATTTGTTGATGAGCCAGAGGAACTTGCAGTTGATCATATACGTAATGGACTTGCAGTGTTTATCCAGAACAAATGTGAAAAACACAGAGGAAAATGGGGTTCAGCCCCAGTGCTGGGGATTGCTAGGATGGCTTTAGAAGAGGGGCCCTTCTGCAAGGCCAGATGCTTTATTTACTTCACATAACTCTCCACTGGTCCATTCCAGAGAATAACATGTTGTGAAAGTACCAAGCATCAGAAATGTCTTGGCCACTCCACCAGGCAAACATAGCCTTTTATCAGTCCTGGTCTGGCCGCAGACAGGGTGTCAGGAAAGAGGGGTATCCTGGGTGGTGCAATGGCCGCAGTAAGAAATTTAGGCTAAGTCCCAGGGGACTTCTCTGGTCTTCACTAGGACCAGAAGCCTCTTCTGCTCCAGGATGGGATACTTTACTGGGATTGCATGACTCTGGTGTCCCCATGGATATTGTGGTCATAGAAGATTATAAACATAGCTTCTCACCTCATGGCAATGTTACAGGCAGACTGTAGGAAAACAGTAGCGGGCAGGTTTTCATCACGCAATGATAATAATATTTATAGTTATACTTTACTTAAACCTCATTATGAAGTAGTCAGAAAAATAAATGAAGCACTTTATTTATATTATTACATTTAATTTCAAAACAACCCTATGCAACAGATGCTATCATTACCCTTACCTTTAGAGAAGAGGAAACTGAAACTTCCTAACCTGGGTAAGGTCACACACATCAGAAAGTGGCAGAGGCAGAATGTGAACTAGATCTGGCTCCACCTAGCCCATCCTCAGGCTCTATACTGTCCTTTATGAGCAAGGACTGAGGTTAATCTGACTCAGAGGACTGACTTCCAAGTAGGAATTGGTTCTTTCAACATAAGCCATAAGCTCAAATTATTTAAGAAAGAGAAGCCACCCTGAAAAACACCTCACCAGTGATTCCCAACTCTGTTGCACATTATAATTACTTGGAGTATCGTTAAGTGATAGCAATTTTAATGTTTCCACAGAGATTCTGATTCAATTTATTGGGAACAAGGGCCTGGCATGATTATTATTATTATTACTTTAATCCTTACATGAGGATACGTTTATTAATTTTAGAGACAAGGGAAAGGAGAGAGAAATATCTATGTGAGAGAGAAACATTGATCAGTTGACTCCCATACACACCCTGATGGGATCAAACCCACAACTTAGGTATGGGCCCCGACTGCAAATCTAACACACAACTTTTTGGTGCATGTGACAGTGCTCCAAATAACTGAGCTACCCGGCCGGGGAAGTATGATTACTTTTTAAAACTCCTTGGGCACTTATACTTTTCATCCATGTTGAGGACCACCATTTTAATATTACAGCTGGGAAAACACAAAACCTAAGAGGTTAATTGATTCACCCTAGGCCATGCCACTGGGTAAGGATGGTTGAGAGGAACAGTCCCAGCAGTCCAGGCCCTCATCCAGTGCTCTTTTCCTTTTCTCCAATCAAAGACAAATCTTGCTGAGGCTTGATCCAAGATGGCACAGAGTAGCTGAACTCACCTCCTCCTAGGGCCAAACAGCTAAAATATACCATAGAACAATCAACCTGAATAACCATTTGAAGACTGGCTGAACAGAAGTCTTATAACCAAGGATTTATAAAGGAAGCCACATCAAGACTGGGAGGAAGGACAGAGACCCAAAAAGGGCTGGCCTTACACCCACATGGACAGCTGAGAATCCAGAGGGGTATCCCAGCTGCACAATTCATCCGTGAAGAGTGGGGGGTATCAACTCTACACTGGGTTCCCCAGCCCACAGTCCTACACCCAGGAAGAGTGCCCACATAACATCTGGCTGTGAAACTCAGCAGGGATTCTGGCTACTAAAGAGAGACAGGAGTCTGCTGGAAACCCAGGCACCTCTTCAAGAGCCAACGCATAAAATCTTGTCTGTAGCTACTCAGCCTGGGCTGTGGAGGAGGGAGGGAGGCTCAGAGCAGAACAGAATTGTATGAGGAGGGACTGGGCCATGTGTCTTTGGGGAGGGAGTTGAAGGGACAGCCTCCAGAGCTCTTGTGCTGAGTTCCTCCCCTACAGCACACACAGACACCATGTACTTGGGGCAGGCACCCTTCCATATGGCATTAGCCTGGGGAATGCAATAGTCCCACCCTCCTGATACCATGTTACATTCCCCTGGGGAAGTTATGCCTTGTGTGTCAGCTGCCTGGGCCCAGAGTGTAGATGTCTGGGTGGACTCAGTGGGTGTCAGAGACAGAGCTGTGTGGCTCTGGGGTAGGAGCCATTCAACACTCCTCCAGCAAGCTCAACCAGAACAGGAACAATCCCCCACAGGAGATCCACTAGCACTGCCCTCCCAAACCCTGGAGCCCTTCCCTGCTGATTTCAGGCTCTCCAGGAGGTTCTGGCAGACCCTGGCATAGGCTGAACTGTGTGGTTCTAGGGCAGGGGCATTTTTCCTTCACCTGCCTGCCCAGCACCAACATTCTTGAGCAGAGCTCTCCCTTCACTCAACAAATCTTTATTTGTTTGGGCCTGATAAGCTCTGTTGGCCTTACCCCGACACCCCCTGAGACCCCCCTCCCAAACCCAAAGGTCTAAAGGCACCTAGCAATGACAGCTGGCCTTGAGGTACCCTGGGATTTTGCTGAGTGACCTCAGACTCAGCACTGGCACTGAGTTTGAATCTGTATCAGTCTGGCAAACACCACTCACCCTTAACCTGATGACTCACTAAGAACCTACCTTATACAACTCATGTCCCACCAGAGGCTCCTTCAGTAGCTGAGCCTAACAAACAGCTGGCAGGCAGAGACAGGAGAAGATGGGTCTCAGGTGCCTTAGGGATTTTGTTTGACCAGATCCCAGGCTCTGTTCTTGTGGAAGCCAGCCTCAGTGCCCAGCCTTCCCCTACACACCTGGGCTCAGCAGAGGCAGCCACAAACTGTGGGTTGCCTTGTAGTTCTGAACAGGTTGCCCTAGGCCAATCACAGACAATATCTCACATTGGCCTTCACCAGAGCCCCTCTCAAAGGCCCCACAAATAACACACCCAGTGGCCAGCTTCAAACAACATCAGAGTGGATCCAGTTAGCTTCACAATTGGCACAGCCAAAGGGAGAACTCAGCAGGCACCAGACCATGCTGAAGCAAACTCCACTTCATGTGGACAGCACTTGCACAACAGCTGGTACACTGTGGTCAGTTGATCCTCATGGTCAGCCAGCCTGAGGGTTGCCCACCTGCATGGATGGGCCAACAACAATTGAGACTCAATTACAACAGGTGGGCTTGCATAACCCACTCAAGGGACATTCCTGGAGCATCTAGATCAGGTGATAAGGAAGATTGTGCCACTGGGTCCCACAGGACACCTACTACAAAAACCCACCCTACCAAGACTGGGAGACATAACAGATCCGCCTAATATATAGAAATAAACACAAAAAGACAACCAAAATAAAGAGACAAATAAATATGCTTCAAATGAAAGAAAAGCACAAATTTCCAGAAAAAGAAGTAAATGAAATGAAGGTAAACAATCTACCAGAGATAGAGTTCAGAACAATGATCATAAAGATTCTTAAGAAACTTAGTGAGAACTTCAACAACATAGAAAAAGGACATAGTAACCATAAAAAAAACCAGAAATGAAGAATACAATATCTAAAATGAAGAATGCACTAGGAGGAATCAACAGTAGGTTAATTGAAGCAAAAGATCAAATCAGTGATTTGGAAAACAAGGTATCAGAAAACACCCAATCAGAGTAGCAAAAAAAAAAAACAAAACAAAACAAATTTTAAACAATGGGGATAATTTAAGAGACATTTGGGACAACATGAAGCAAAACACATCTGCATGATAGGAGTACCAGAAGGAAAAGAGAGAGCACAAAGGATTGAGAACCTATTTGAATAAATAATCACTGAAATCTCCCCTAACCTGGTGAAAGAGAAAGATACCCAAGTCCAGGAAGTGTAGAGATTGCCGAACAAGATGAATCAAAAGAAACCCAAACCAAGGCATATCATAACTAAAATGGCAAAAGTTACATAAGAAAGAATCTTAAAAGCAGCAAAAGAAAGATAGTTAGTTACTTACAAGGAAGCTCCCATAACACAGTCAGCTGATTTCTCAAAAGAAACATTTCAGGTTAGAAGGGATTGGCATAAAATATGCAAAGTGATGAAAAGGAAGGACCTATAACCAAGACTACTCTACCTAGCAAAGCTATCATTGAAAATTCAAGGACAAATGAAGAGCTTCCCAGACAAGAAAAATCTAAAGAAGTTCATTAACACCAAACCAGTATTACAACGATAGTTAAAGCCTTTCTTTAAGAAGAAGAAAGGTAAAAAATGTGAAACATAGTTATAAAGAATAAAATGGCTATAAATACATACATATCAATAATTACTTCAAATATAAATTGTTTAAATACTCCAATAAAAAAACATAGGGTAGCTGAATGGATAAGAAAACATGACTCACATATATGCTGTCTACAAGAGACCCACATCAGAAAGATACACACAAAATAAAAGTAAAGAAATGGAAAAAGATATTTTGTGAAAATGGAAATGAAAAAAGAAACTAGAATAGCAATACTTGTATCAGACAGCGTAAACTTTAAAACAAAGGCTATAATAAGGTACAAAGAAGGACACTACATAATGATAAAAGGGTCAGTCTAATAAGAGGATATAAACTTTCTAAATGTTTATGCACTCAACACAGGAACATGTAAATATATATAGCAAATCTTAGTGGACATAAACAGAGATAGACAATAAATAGTCATTGTAGGTGATTTTAACACCCTGCTGACATCAAAGGATAGAACATAAAGGGAGAAAATTAACAGTGGCTGTAAGTGACACCCTTGATCAGATGGGTTTAATTGGTATTTTTAGGGCATTTTACCCCAAAGAAGCAAGAATATACATTCTTTTTAAGTTCATGTGGAAGATTTGCTAGAATAGACCACATGTTAGGATGCAAAATATCTCAATAAATATAAGAAGATTAATATTATATCAAGCATCTTCTCTGACCACGATGATATAAAATTAGAAATCAATCACAAGGGAAAACACACACTCACATGGAGGCAAAATAATGTGTTTGTAAACAGTGAATTGGTTCACAATGAGATCAAGGGGTAAGTCAAGATATCATGAAGCAAATGGAGATGGGAACACAGCAACCCAAAATCTATGGCACAGTTAAAGCAGTCCTAAAAGGGAAATTCACAGCATTATAGGCCTACATTAAGAAATAAGAAAAATATCCAATAATCTAAACTTATATCTATGGTCACTACAAAAAAAAAACAACAAGGCCCAAAGTGAGAAGAGAGGAAATAATAAAGATTAAAGTGAAAATAAACAAAATGCAGTCTTAAAAAGCAATTCAAAAGATCAATGAAACCAAGAGCTAGTTCTTTGAAAAGATAAACAAGATCAATGAACCTTTAAACAGATTTATCAAGATAAGAAGACAGAGATGGCCTACATAAATAAAATAAAGAATAAAAGAGAAGTAACTACTGACACCACAGAAATAAAAGATTATAAGAAAATATTACAAACAACTACATGGCAACAAGTTTGATAATTTGGTAGAAATGGATAAATTCCTAAAAACATACAATCCTCCAAATCAAGAAGAACTAGAAAATTTGAACAGACTGATTACAACCAATGAAATTGAAGCAGTAATCAAAAAACTTCCAACAAACAAAAGTCCTGGACCAGATGGTTCCATGGGTGAATTTTACCAAACATTCAGAGAAGGATCAACACTAACCTTTTTCACACTATTCCAAAAAATTCAAGAGAAAGAAAAGTTGCCAAGTTTATTTTACAAGGCCAGCCTTATCCTAATTTTAAAATCAGGTAATAATGCTACAAAAAAAAAGAGAAAATCCAAAGAAAATAACCATGATGAACATAGATGGAAAAATCCTCAACAAAATATAAGCAAACTGAATCCAGCAATATGTTAGAAAGGTCATACATCATGATCAGGTGGAACTTATTCCTGGGATGTAAGATCAGTCCAATATCCACAAATCAATTAATATTATATACCACATAAACAAAATGAAGGACATAAATCATATGATCATATCAACTGATGCAGAAGGCCATTTGACATGATCTAATATCCAATTATAATAAAAACTCACAGCAAAGTGGGAATAGAGGGAACATATCTCAACATAACAAAGGC
>VMDR010001700.1:0-45459 GCA_007922815.1 Macrotus californicus
TCTGAGGGAGGAGGGGCTGGGGGCCTGGACTCCAGGGTCTGAGGGAGGAGGGGCAGGGGACCTGGACCCCTGAGTCTGAGGGAGGAGGGGCTGGGGGCCTGGACCTCTGGGTTTGAGGGAGGAGGGGCTGGGGGCCTGGACCCCTGAGTCTGAGGGAGGAGGGGCTGGGGGCCTGGACTCCAGGGTCCGAGGGAGGAGGGGCTGGGGGCCTGGACCTCTGGGTTTGAGGGAGGAGGGGCAGGGGCCTTGGCTCCTGGGTCCTGGGTAAGCAGATGGAGGCTGGGGCTGAAAACCCCCAGCACCCAGGGCGGGGAGCTGGAAAGTGGAGGGCTGCCATGGGAGCGAACATAAATGGTTCTGCTGGAGGAAACAGTTGATTTCTGGGAAGGCTTTCAGATGGAGATGTCATTGCCAAGGACTCCCTCCCTCCCACCCACGCCTGCCCTGCTGGCTGGGGAACTCAGACCTAAACTCACACCCAGTAGGTCTGAGAAAGAGAGGAAGGGAGATTATAGTGAGGGGACCGCAAGTTGCGGGAGGAGGTGGAGCCGCTGGGGCCCCACATCCAGCAGCCTGAACAGAAAGTGCGCTCAGAAAGGAGGTGGACCTGCAGGCTTGTATTCTGAGCCCGAGGAGGTAAGAGCTGGGAATTTCAACATCTGTGGGCTAGCAAGGAATGCATGCATTCTAGAAAGGCCTGGGGTCTTAGATTTCTGGGTCCCCAGAGGAGGAAGCTGGAGGCTCTGATTTGTGGGTCCTAGGAGGGTAAGTGCTGGGGGGGTTAGCACGCCGAACCTGTAAAGCGAGAGAGGAAGGAAGTTGGGGACCCATGAACTAAGATGCTGCCTGGTTCTGAGCAGACCAGGAAGTGGCCGTTTGGGGGCGAGGTCCCTATAAAGTGGTAGTCAGACTGTTGAGCTTACTACTGTCCTGCAGGTGTGGACTTTGGCTCTTGGAAAAGCTTCACCCCGCCCAGAACCCACCCCATCTCCCAGCCCTTCATCTTTGAACCTCTCACACAACTCCCGTCGCCCCAGTCAGTCCTGGGACTAAGAGAGTTCAAGACCAGCAGGTGAGCATCCAGGGGGAGCCCGGAAGCTGGCAGTGGAGAGACTCTGAAGGTGGGTGAGGGGAGGGCAGCTGGGAGAAATTTCAAGATGAGGGTTCGAGGACATGTGAAAAATAGGGAAGTGCCCTGGACTGAGAGCCGGCCTCATCGGATCAGATCCCCCTGCCTCCTCATGGGCCATACGTCTTGGGGGCCAATGGAGGCCTCGGAGGCAGGCAGTCCCTGGACCCTTAGGGCTGGTTCCTCACCTGACAGCGAGAGAGCCTGATTGATTGATTGATTGATTGATTAGTGGTCCTATGCTTCCTGTGCAGAGCCTGGCATGTGGGGCTACCTATCCCTGCTACCTGTCATCCTGGCGGTCTGGGCTGTTGCTAGCATCTGGACCGTGTGAGTGTTATAGGCAGGATGATGCCCAGGTCCGAGAGGGGAGGGGCTGGGGACCTGAACCCCAGGGTCTGAGGGGGGAGGGGCTGGAGGCCTGGACTCCTGGGTCTGAGGGAGGTAGCAGTCCAGTTTCTATGAGTAACAAAAAGAAAAGTTCTCTTGAAAGCCGCTGCTGATTTGATGTCTTCCCCACCTCCAGTTTTGCGATTGCCGTGGCCAACAGGTCTGTGAACCTTACGGAAGGCATCCCCTATATCAGGTAGTGATGGCACTTGGAGGGAGGCTCCAGAGACAGGAAAGGGGGTGCTGGTGCAATGGAGCCACAAGATGACCCCTTATCTTCCTCAGTCTCTGTGGATCGTACCCCCCTCAGAGCTGCATCTTCAGCCAGCTGCTAAACATCGGAGCTACTATGGGTAACTTTGCCCCAGACTTGCCCCTTCAGGGCTGGGCGTGTCTCCCCTCCCCCACTCAGACCCAGGAGCCCAGGCCCCAGCCCCTTCTCCCCTAAGTCCTGTATTCGTCCTCCACCCCTGGATTCCCAGTCTCTCCCACCCCACCACCTTTCCCCTACCCGGGTCCGGCCAGGATCTCCTGCTCACTTTCCTCTCCTCCCAGCTGCCTGGATCTGCATTATCCGTTACCACCAGCTCCGGGACTGGGGCGTCAAAAAGTGGATTAACCAGGTGATCCTGTGGTCGGGGCTCCTCTGTGCCCTGGGTACCTCCGTGGTGGGCAATTTCCAGGTGAGACAGAGTGGGCTCCCGGGACCCAGCCCGGGTTCCCGCCAGGCAGAGTCTGGGACTACAACTCCCAGGATCCTTCGGGGCCGCTGGTTACTTGTTTCGGAGGCTGGACCCCGCATAGCCTCCTGGGATTTGTATTTCTTTGTGGTTCTCCGCCGGTGGGGGTTGAGGGGTGGACTTCTTCGGCTGTGAAGGGAACGACGTGTGGGAGACTCTTCCCCGCCCCCGCGGCAGGAGTGTATTTTCATTTTCTTACCTGTTGGTAGACTTGCACACTAGGAAGTTGAACAATTCCTCGTCATCCTCCACACCTTTAATGATGAAATGAGTCATATTCATTCTTACCGCTTGCCACATTGGCTGGGTTCGCTCTGGGTTTTACACTCTGCCCTATGTTTATTCCTCTGCACAAGAACTCTGGGTGGGCCCTTCCTGGCCAAACCCTACAGAAAGATGTTCTCATCAGCTGGCCCGCGGTGGTCAAGATACCAGCCCAGATTCACAGACTCCAGAACCCACATTCTTAACCAGGAAGGAAGCTCAGTAGATCTTTGCAGAATAAACAAATGCCCACGTGACAGGAGACATCTCCCTGATTTATTTTATGTTATTTCATTTCACAATGATACCTCTGATTCCAAACTTCTCCTGGTGAAAGATCGGAGGTGGGCAAAGCCACAGGGTGTTCAGTCCAGAGGCTGCCTCCAACTTGTTGGCAAACATCCCCTATCATGTCTGCGTATGCATTCATTCACTCATTCCCTGGGCTCAGCCTTTCTTTTTCTTCCATGGCATCCCTCCCCTGAGGAGGAATGTTTAGTTAAGTCACTTTTTAATTTATTGATTTTTTTAGGGAGAGAAAGGAAGGGGGTCGGAGAGAGAGAGAAAGACAATGATTTATTTTTTTCACTTCTTCATGCATTCCTTGGTTGGTTCTCGTACATGCTCTGACTGGGCATAGAATCTGCAAACTTGACAAATTAGGATGATACTGTAACCACTGAAATACCCAGCCAGAACTGAAAAAAAAATTTTTTTTAAGATTTTATTTATTTTTAGACAGAGGGGAAGGGAGGGAAAAAGAGAGAGAGAGAAACATCAATGTGTGGTTGCCTCTGGGGCACCCCCTGCTGGGGACCTGGCCTGCAACCCAGGCGTGTGCCCTGACTGGGAATCGAACCAGAAACCCTTTGGTTCACAGGCCGGCACTCAATCCACTGAGCCACACCAGCCGGGGCAGGACTGAAATTTTTAATATTTAAAAATATTGTGAAAAATGAAATAAAATATTACACTAACATATACACTATACCAGTAAGCCACAAATCACTGTGTTATTGAAGAATCTTTTATTATCCTAAAACCAATTTTTATCCCCTTGGCAACAAAATCTGCTCTTCCACACCTGGGATGAGAACAAAAGACTTATTGCACCAATATTTTGTGAACGTCTGCCCTGTCCCAGGCACTGTGTTAGGGATTGAGGCCGCAGCAGTGGACAACAGATTTAAATGCCCGCCCTCACAGAGCTGACAATAGCCAACGCGTGTAATCAGTGAACAGATCCCTGGGCATAGCAGTTGTCAGTTAGTGTCCATGGGGTTGGCCAGTGGCCCCTCCCCCCGTCCTGGCCCTGGCCTCCCCACAGGTCTTCCCCTCAACTCTCCCCACTCCTTCCAGCAAAAGAACCAGCAGGTCACGCACCTGACGGGGGCCTTCTTTGCCTTCTTCGTGGGCCATGCCTACTTCTGGCTGCAGCTCCTTCTCTCCTGGAATATGAAGAAGAGCCTGCCCCAGCCCGGGACCCCGTGGATCAGACCACTCCGCTTGGTCCTCTGCAGCCTCTGCACAGTCCTCATGGTGGCCAGTATCCTTCCGCGGGCAGAGGTGGGGCCGGTTCTTCATTGGAGCGGGGAGCTCTGTGCTAGTGTGAATGCCCTATCTATCCCCTTTCTAGGTCTCGTTGTGATAGTCATCAGAGAGTGCCAATGCGGGGCCATGCTGCCTGGGTTAATATCCCACCTTATCCACATACTAGTTGGGGGAAGCTCCCTGTTTTGTTTTGTTGTTTTTTTTTTTAGATTTTATTTACTTATTTTTACAGAGAGGAAGAGAGCGGGGAAAAGAGAGGTAGAGAAACATCAATGTGTGGTTGCCTCTCTCACACCCCCAACTGGGGACCTGGCCTGTAACCCAGGCATGTGCCCTGACTGGGAATTGAACCGGTGACCCTTTGGTTCACAGGCCGATGCTCAATCCACTGAGCCACACCAGCCAGGACTCGTTTTCCTTTTTTGACTTTTTGTTGCCTCAGATTCCTCATCTGTCAAATGCAAGTAATAACAGCCAACCCGGGGTTGTGAGGAATGCAGATAATACATGCAAGGTGCTTAGATGGGTGTCTGGCACATAGTGAGTGATCAATATGTATTGGCAGGATGCTGAACCAATCATTAGGGGTACCCGCTCTGTGCTGGGCATCATGCTGGCTAAGACTGGAAACTGAGGTTCAGACAGGGGCCGTCTCTTGGCCCAGACCCACCAGGGAGTTCAATGGCGGAGCCAGTGGTGAGTTTCAGGCTCTTCTCCTGGGCCCTCAAGGGCTGCCTGTGTGTGTCTCTTCTCACCTCCACGTGGGGTGATTTGTAGCTTGAAATGGGAGTGGCGGGAATAATTACATCACAAGAAGTGACAAAGGCTACAGACCAGAGCTGGTTGTGAAACATTTGTCAGCACACCACTGGGTGGCACTTGACTCCAACTCACTTCTGAGTCAACCCACAACCCAGCCAGGCACACCTCTGGGTGAGTCACCTCATCGTCTGAGCCTCAGTTTCCACGTCTGGAAAATGGATTTGCTTTTGTCATACTGATGATGGTCACTGCTAGGTCCAGGGCTCAGAGAGAGAGGAGGGGCTGCAGACTTGGCCTTGGGGACTGCCAGCCTCTGTGGGGAGGCTGATGGAAGGGAGTCTGAGAGGATACTGGCATTTCCTGGGGGCTGGAGGAAACCAAGCTGATGCCCTGTGCTGGCTGCATCAGGTGGACCTGGTTCGTCTTCCAGAGCAGCCACCTGATTTGCGTGGAGTAGCTGGGAAGGGCTACTGCATCTGCAAACCAGCCTCTCTCCTCAGCTGGGCCCCTATTGGTGATGAGATCCAGTCCAGCCCCTTCTAAAGTCCCCACAAGGCTGGTAATTTGCAGAGCCCTCATTCTGTAGGGCTCAGATGTCCCCTTACTGCAGGGAAGGGGCATGGACTGTAAAGATGGCCGCAAAGGTGGGTCTCTGAGCTGGTCCTGCAGAACTAGCTGTTTGGGGCTTAGATTGGAAGGTTTGAGGACACTGCAGGTGTGTGCATGCAGAAATTGCAATAATCAGCTTGGAGGAGAAGAGGAGGTTGCTCTCAGGCCCCCAGATAAATCTCTGGCACGAAGGTGAGAGGTTAGAGGTTTGGGCTTCTGCCTTGGGGCAACAGGGAGCTATGGAAAGCTTGTGAGCAGGGGAGCAACAAGGCCACTTCTAGGGGTAAGTGGCTTGTTTGGGTGCCCACACGTCTCTTTTGCTCAAAGATCCACGGGGCCAGGGATGGTGTTGCTTGCCCCCTTTAAAAAAAAAAAAAAGATTTTATTTATTTATTTTTAGACAGAGGGAAGGGAGGGAGAAAGAGAGGGAGAGAAACATCGATGTGTAATTGCCTCTCACGCACCCTCTACTGGGGACCTGGTCCGCAACCCAGGCATGTGCCGACTGGGAATCAAACTGGTGACCCTTTGGTTAGCTGTCCGGCACTGAATCCACTGCACCACACCAGTCAGGGCTGCCTCCAAATTCTCGAATGAATGAAATAAAGTCTGATCTGATCTAGGAGGAATGAGTTGAAGCGGAGGAGGAAGAGTGTACCTGTGAGGAGGGTTCCAGAAAAAAAAGAGGCATCTCTCCTAGGCTGGAGCTTGGAATATGCGTTCACCGGTAGTCAGGAGATGATGTTAAGGAGCTGAGTGGTCCTGGGGAGCTGGAGAGGGAACAGGGCAGGCCTGCAGAGCTGCAAGGCCACAAAGAGACAAGCAAGGCAGATAAGACAAGACTTGGGGTGACCAGCTGGCCATGGACATGACGGAGGTGGCAAGGGTGGTTTGAGGCACATGAGTGGATAGGAGGGCTGTCATGGAGGTAGGGGAACCCAGAAAGAGGAAGATATTTGAGGGGGGAGATTCAATTTGGTGTGGGAGTGAGCAGGAGGAAGCTGTGGGTCTGAGGCTGGTGTGGGGCTCGGAGCAGAGTATATTTCCTTTCTTTCTTTTTAAAAGATTTCATTTACTTATTTTTTAGAGAAGAGAAGGGAGAGAGAGAGAAAAACATCAATGTGTGGTTGCCTCTCGCATGCCGCACTACTAGGGACCTGGCCCACAACCCAGGCGTGTGCCCTGACTGGGAAGCGAATCGGCGACCCTTTGGTTTGCAGGCTGGCACTCAATCCACTGAGCCACATCAGCAGGGCAAGGGGGCGGGGCACATTTTCAGGAACCCGTGCATGTTGTGTTGGAAAGTCCAAGCAATGTGCTTGGTTGTCTGGCCCTAGGCCAGGGGTGTACTTGGGGGAGCCTTCACAAAGTCAGGGGAGGCTGATGGGAGGATAAGAACCATGTCCCAGGTTGCTGGGAATGCCACTCGAACAGAAGGGCTATGCAGGGGAAATTGTTTGGGAAACCATTTGAGATACAGACAGGATTAGAGGGCATCCCTTCAACAGTGTTGGGGAGCCATCAAGGTGGGGTGACTCGCCTGAGAGATCATGCCAATCAGGGCAGGGGGAGCATATCCCAGGAGGGTCCCCAGACAAGCCCATCCATAGGGCACATGGTGGGCTCTCAGATCCTTCCCATGGTCCTGTGCCCTTGACCTTGGTGTCCAGTGGTCATCCTCCACACCAGCCAGCGGCGAAACGCCGCTGCTGTCTGTGAGTGGGCTGTCGCCATGCTGCTCTTCGCGCTCTTCGGCCTCTTGGCGGTGGACTTCTCCGTATTGCACAGCTGCACCCTGTGTCTCCAGCCGGGCCCCAGCCTCAGCCTCGCGCCGGCCTCCCCCATCTCCTCTGAGGCCCAGTCGTCCCAGCTCTTCTGACCCAGGCCTGGCCCTCACCAGCAGAGGGAAAAGAAGCCAACCCCCCGGACCCACTCCACGCCTCCCCGAGATGAACGGTTGGGGATGGACCTTCGGGGATGAACTTTAAAGAACACACTGTTTCTGCCTTGTGTGGAACCTAGTGTACCGTGTGGAGGGGCTGGAAACTGGTCGACTGGCATCTTTGTGTTGTGCCCCTGCCATCTGGTCCGGCCCCTGCACTCAGGGCCACCCAGGAAGCGAGAGGCCACGGCCAGCCAGCCATCCCTGATCAAGGCTATTTATTATTGTTATTATTAATGTTTTTGTTTTTTGCCGCTGGCGGAATCAGAGACAAGGACGCAGGCAGGATCACGCGAAACCAGAATTCCTTCCGGAGAGCAAATCCGTACAGAAGGTCGTGGGGGGAGGGGGAGGACCAGGGGAGGGGAGCCCAGGAAGGGGGGGTTGGGGATGACACAAGGACAGATGGCCCTGTCCGTCCGGATCTGCTAAGCCACCCCAACCAGACCCCGTCCCTCCCCCACCCCATCCCGCAGAGAGATTGATCAATAAATAAAATAATAAATTAATCAATAAATAAAATAGAAAGAGCTCCCACCCCCAGTCCCCCCTAGAACCACCCCCCAACCCCATTGGGCACGGCCCCTCGAGCCCCATCCCTGCAGGGCGAGGCTAGGTTTGTTGTGTCTCCCCTCCCTATGTAATCCTTGGGCCCTATTTACAGATTCACAGTTGGGGGGCAGGAAAGGGGGGTGGAGGGGGCTCCCCTCCTTCCCTGGCCCCCTGGGGTCAGGGCAGAGGGGTCCCATTGGTAGCCAGGAGCTTCTTGTCCTTGGGGGGGCCTCGGCGGGGAGAGCTGGTCAGCTCTGGGTCTGGGCGGCCGGGTGGGGGCTGCAGGCTTCGGGGTGGGGTACCGGCCGTCCGGGTCTGGGCCCCATTCTTCTCGTCTGTCAGGAGGAAGCGATCTCGCATGGGCTCCGAGGTCACGGAGACAGCCTGGAGGTTCCCGCTATCCAGGGGCCCTAGGAACCCCAAAGCTGTCAAACCCCAGGGAGTGTACTCCAGCAGCGTGCTGAGGCCCCAGCCCCCAACACGGTTGCCAGGGGGACACATGCCAGCCACCAGGACTGGCAACCCTAGGAAAGGTCACACATCCCAGCCCCCTCCGGCCCTTGTGGCTCTGGAAACCAGGCCAAGTTTGTCAGAGTCAGACCTGGTCCTATGACTTCAGGAGACATTCCCAGAGACAGGTTATGACAAGCTTCTGTTGCCACAGAAGCTAAGGGACAGCTTGTATGGCAACAGGTGCGACTCAAGTACCCCAGGTCCCAGCCACAGGGTCCCTCCTTCCCATCCACTACCCTGGTTGCTTGGTGGCTGCCCCTTGGCCATGGGGCCAGTGGTGCCTACCACAGGTTGTTTGGGGGTCTCAGGCCCTCCCAGTCGGGCCTGCCTGACCAGAGTCATCTTTCTGTGGGGCTGCACTTCCCCAGACTAGGGGACTACGGTTACTGCAGTGTTCATGTAGCAGTCTCCATAGGGCCTGGGACAGTCCCTGAGGTCACCTAGCAGGGACCGGCCCCCTTAAGAGTCACTGATTGCTGGAGTCCTTATCGTCTTAACAACCAATACTGCCCGGCTCTCGGCTCTCCCCTCCCCTTGTCAGGTGGAACTGGAGGTCGCCCCCTGGCCCCTTCCCCTTTATAAGACACGTAGCTAAAGCCCCAGGTGCCTGTTGGTCCTTCATCTTTGGGGGTATGCCCTTTTTGGGAACCCTGGTTGCTCAGGCCAGCTTTCTTTGGCAACCAGGTCTAGAAAGTTTTAGGGGACCAACTTGAATTCTGGTTGCCCTGGGGGCAGATACATGGAGCAGGGTTATCTGGGTGGGTCCCTAAAAGAATCCTTCCCAGGTGAGGTCAGAATGAGAAGGAGAAGTGACCTTCCAGAAGGCGCCAGGGTGGCCAGCTGTGAAGATGGGAGATAAGCAAAGGAATGTGAGCCTGTGGCCTCTGGGAAGGCAGAACCTGACGCCCCCACTCCTCAACCTCCAGGAGGGAGTGTGGTCTGGCCCTCTGGACACCTTGATGTTAACCCTGTCGTTTCTGACCTTGGTGGAACAGGCCCCAAGTCTGGAGCAGGACCCCATTGCTCCTGAGCAGACTTGACCCTGAGAGTTGGCTTTCTCCGGGGACAAGGCCACCCAGGCTCCTGCCCTCCTGGTTGGGTCCCATTTGCTGGCTCTGTTTCACCTGGGAGAACGAAACAGACATTCTATTTCCCACCTATCTCAGGAGAGAGGCTGAGCGGGACTCTTTCACTTAGAAGTTCTGGTTATCCCTGCTTGCTAGGGAAGCCCACTCCCTGACAACGAGGCTAGCATCTCGGAAGCCCCATCCCTTGGAGCACAGAGCACGCGCTCCCAGGCGAGTCCTTGACAGGCAGCCCAGCAGGGCCAGAATGGGCCCCAGCTTCTCCAGGAACCTGCTCTCAGCTCTGCAGGTGAGGCCTCAATGCAACAACAGGTGGGCCTTTTCCCTCCACAGCTACAGCCTCCCCTGCAAACCAAGTGCTGCAGCACTTGGTCACCAGGAAGCCTCCCCTCCACCCCACAGGAAAGAAGGCTAGACAGCCCCGCACCCAGCACCCCCTGCTTCCCACCTGCCAGGGCCTGCACGGAGGGCTGGTCGTGAGTGCTCAGTAGCTGTGCCTGGATGGTCTCCACAACGCGTTTGAATCGGCGGCTGGGACCTGGAAGTGGCAGGGAAACAGAAGGACTTGGGGACTGACAGGGACAGGGAAGGACCTCCCGCCCTGTGGAACTTGTTCCCCTCATGCAGCAAATGACTCTCTTGGTCTCAATGTCCCCAGCTCCACGGGGGCTGCATGTGAATCCATGGTTTGCAGATGGAGCTAAGAAATGTTGGACTTACAACTACAATGGGTGCTGTTTTCTATTTAAACAGCTTCTGTTACCTCTCAGTTTCTAGTGGAGGCCACGAAGAGCCAGAAATGTAAGAAAAAATTGATGGGAGGGGAAAAAAAGATCTTAAAATGGAGAGACTTCTGCCTATTAGTTTCTAAGGAAGAACAATGAGAGCCGTAATTCATTTTGGTGACATTACACCCTCACGTCCCACAACAGCCTGGCTCAGAAACTCTGGGAGCAACTCCCGGTTGTGACATATTGAGACTGGTGACCAGGAGAGCAAACAGAAAGGTCCCTCCTTCACACTCTTGTCATCAAGACTCAGGAACCAAGCAGATTCAGAAACGAGGCATTTCTGTGGTTTTCATCTCTTGTGCCTACTCTTGACTGGTCAAGGCTGCTTGGAGTTTGAGACTCTGGCTGAGCTTGTGGGAAGTGCTGTGATTGATTGGTGGTGGCGGCTGCTCTGGGTGCGGGGTGGGAGGGGGAGAGTGGCCGGACAGCAGCTCCCTGACGCTTTTCTCTCCTTATATGCAAAGTTAAAGTCGGAGGAAGGGCTCTGCACTGCAAGGCCAGGAGGCCTATGCTGAGCCTGCCTCCGTCATGGTGCGCAGTGTGACGGAGTCCGTTTACTTCTTCAGAGCCCAGTTTTCCTCTCCAGTGGGCGATTGCTAACACATCAAAGGAAATAGTGTGAGGAATGCACTAGGCACGTTGTAAACACGGTGTGAGGAGGTTAAATGTGGATGACAAAAGGGGAAAACAGGATGTGGGGGGTCTGAGTGAGGAGGGGGCTCACATGGTCAAGCCCAGCTTAGCACCCTCCCCTCCTCCACGCGGCACTGCTGGGCTGTGATCCGGTCTCAGCCGTCGTGAGCGTTCGTGAGCATCACCGGGCTGGGGGCCAGTCTAGTCCAGGAAGCTTACCGGAGATGAGAGTAAAGGTGACAGAGTAGATGCCTCCGCCGCCACCACCGCCATCCCGTCGCGGGGAGGGCTCTGGCCCCTCAGAGGAGCTAATGTCCACCTGGAAGCGGACAGGCTTCTGGAAGACGGAGGGGCCGCCACTGGCCTTGTACTCGGCCCTGAAGCTGGTCTGTGACAGCACACTGTGACTCAGGCTGGGGATCTGAGAGAGGCAAGAAACACAAAGAGAGGGTGACTCCAGTGACCTGGTTGCAGGGAATGGACAGTCAACCCTACGGCGGCCTTTGACCAGCGAACTACCAGTCCCATCAGCCACTGGGGCCAAAGTATAAAGAAAGGCAGCAAAATGCCCCACCGCCCGCTGGGATTTGTAGTTTTCTGTCTTACTATGAACAGGTTATATGGGATGAATGGCTGAGCAATTGATTTCCAACTTAATGGTAAGGAAATGTCACCTTACCCGTCCTCAGGGGACACTAGTATGTGGGGAATTGTAACTCAGGATCCTATTTTACCACTTCCAGGCCCCAAGGCACAACAAACCTCTCCTACCCCCCTGCCGTTGCAAAGACCAAACCCAAACTCTGGCTGGAAAACTACTAATTCCCATGAACCCTGAGAGGAAGTCAGGCCCGTGCCAAGGTGGTGAATCCTAGGGGCTTCTGAGAACTGTCTTCCTGTGGTGGCTAGGGGGCATGCGGACCCAGGCCCCTCACCGACAGGAAGGCATGGACGATGTCCGCTTTGATACTACTGAGCGGTTTGTCCTTTAGCACGAGGAATATTTGCTCTTCTTTGTCCAGGGAGATGAAGTTCCCGAACCAGGAGCGTTTTGCCAGCCTGAGTAGGAGGGAATGGTTGGGGAGGAGGGTCAGGTGGGGGCTAAGAGAATGAAAACCCCCTCCATCCCTTCTCTTCCTTTCCCTGTGGCACTCACTCTGGAGAGGACTCTGGTGTCAAACTGGACATCTCCTCAGCAGTGGGGACTGGGGAGGGGAGAGCATGGTCAACACTTGTCCATCATCCTCATGAGCAGCACACAGGCCAGCAGTTGCCTCCAACCAGGGGGTCCAGACCCAGTGTCTATTCACCCAGTCCAAGAGCTAAACCCCAATGGGTAAGTAGCCTAATAATAGTCCTTGTAGGAATGGAATCCGCCCATTAGGCCACGCCCCTGGGGTGGGGCCTGCTTATCATGAGCCAATAGGAAGATGAGCCAAAACCCAAAGGGGCGTGACCTTCAGAGAGCTGGCCCACTTCTTCTCTACCCAACACCTGCGTCTCTGCTCAAGACCCCATCTTATCCTAGGATGTGGGAATCCGGGAACCAGCTCCTCGCTCCCAGCACCCAGATTTTAGCTCCCAGCTGCCTTCCTCCTTTAGAACTCACGAGTCTACCTCCCAGCTACTGCGCCCCCATGTACCCCGTACCCTGCATCTTGCGCCGGTGAAAGCGAGGGGAGCCCAGGAAGCTGTTGCGGATGGAATTCAGACGACTCCTCCAGGCGGCTCCCCCGACGCCACCGCCAGGGCTTGGGGGCGGCGTTGTCCCCGGGGTCCCAGTGGGGCTGGCCCGGGGAGTGTGCAGGGGCGAGTGCAAGGGTGTCCCCCCAGAGGAGCGCGGGGAGCCTGGAGGGCCAGGCAGGGGCGTGGAGCGGGCACTGGGAGGCGGGGGCTGCTCCCCGGCGCCTCCACCTCTGGGGCCCCGAGAAGGCAGCGTCTGCGTTTTGGAAGTCGGAGAGCCTCCTCCCCGGGCCTCGTCTCCAGCCCCTGGCTCCGGTGAGAAGGAAAAGACCGGACTCTGCGGAGGAGTAGAGGAGGGTGAGGATGGACTACAACTCCCAGGAGGATCTGGGCAACCCACCCACACTTAGGCAGGTGAACCCCGAGGCATGCTGGACCTTGTAGTCCTACTATTCCCCCACCGCTATAGTTAGGGGAGCAGGGAATTAAACCCGCAGTGACTGATGCATAGTAGGCACTCAGTTAGCATCTTTTAAATAAGTAAACCCTTTCAGACACACTGAAAGCCCAACCCTATGGAGATGGAAATGCCCAATGTACTAAAATACTAATATGGCCTTGGGTCTTGGCGGGAATTGCAGTTTCTGCTGCTCGATCTTTGCTCCACAGTGTCTTCACCCCCTTTACCCCTTCTCCATTCATGGGGAGTCTGGCCTTACCCTCGGGCTGCTCAGAGGGCTGGAGGACAGGCCGGTGGAGGCTCCACTGACGCTCCGGGATCTGTTTCCAGGATAAATGTTTAAAAATCAAGAGGGATGGTTTCAAAAGGCTCTGGGGTCCTCTCCCTTCCACACTCCTTCAAGATGAGGAAATGAGACCCAGAGAGGGTAGGTGACTTGGCCCAATCACACAGCACCGTGGAGGTGGTGCTGGGGTTAAAACCTTGAACTCCCTCCCCACCCAGGCCTGAGGATCCCACTACAGGGGCAGGGTACCCACCTCTGACTGTGCTGGGCCATCTCCAGGGCCCGTCGGGTGGGTACAGGGGAGCCGCCACCACCGGCATCGGTGATGCTCAGGACTTCCATGGACTTCCGCTCTGGCCGCCGCTTCCCATGACGGCTCAGCATGGGGGAGTCCACACGCTTCCGAGGCGGGTCTGGGGGCAGATCAAAAGACTGATTTGTACAGCTCTACGTGGCACTCAGAAAGATGAGGAAACTCATCTGAGGCCCGAGTAAAGAGAGTTTTTGACAAAGGTTATAGAGCAAGTCAGGTCCTGAAGCCCCCCACCCCTCAGGAATCCAGGGCCTGGACTCCCAGCCCTGCCTTCTCACCAACATCATTCCGGGGAGGGAGGTCCTGGTCCTCACAGCTTGGGTATCGCTCCTTCCGATCCAAAAGCAGGTAATATATCATCTTTTCTTGGTTCTCCCTATGGAGGGTAGAAGATGGTGGGGGTCAGGGGTCAGGTCCCAGAGGTGGGCCCCTCCCACCTGGCAGCTGTGGCTCTCTGGGAGCTTGCTCAGTCCGTCCAGTATCTCTACATACAGTTCCATATTCCTAGGTATCAAAATGGTTGGTCCCTTTGTCTTGGTGTGCATCTCAGTCTCACTTTACTAAAAAATATCTAACATTTGAACACTTATTCTGTGTAAGTACTAAGGGAGGCACCGTCTAAGTCTGTCTCAACATCCCTGACTGGTGTGGTTCAGTGGGTTGAACGTTCTCCCCGCAACCAAAAGGTTGACGGTTTGATTCCCAGTCAGGGCACATGCCTGTGCTACCCTGTTGACGTGAGTTGGAGGTGTGTGAGAGGCAACTGATCGACCTCTCGCACATCGACGTTTCTCTTCCTCTGTTCCTTCCTTCCCCTCTCTCTAAATATAAATAAATAAAACCTTTAAAAAAATAAGTCTCGTCTCAACAGCTATTAATACTTTTCCGCATGGTTTCTGCCTTTTCTCTGCAGGTCCTACTGCCCCCTTGTGGTTCCTCCGGTAACAGCTCCACGCGGGAGTGTGAAGCTACCGTGTCCTGAGGGTCTGCGCGTGCGTGAAGGCGTGCGAGAGGGTAGGCGCCCAACCCCGACTGGCTGTGCCCGGAACCACTGCAGTTCGCCCCACGTGGGTAGGGAGTGTGTGTTAGCGGCGGGGTGTCTTACTCCTCGCTCCGCAGCTCGCGGTGCAGCCGCTCCCGGTCCCTGAAACAGCCCAGGGAAGCCATGCTCTCTAGGACGTCAGGGTCTAGCTCTCCGTTTGATGGCAGGCTCCGCATGGCCACCCGGCGGCCTGGGGCTGGCTCCAAGCATGGGTCCGGCTCATGTTTCCCGCCCCTGGGGAGGGGAAGAAATATCATAGGGAACCGAAACTGGAACCCACGCCTTCATCTGAGCCTCAGGGGTCCTGGGTCCCAGCCTGCACCTTTCCGGGGAACCCAGGAGTCTAGGCCCCCACCTTCCCTCAGATTCAGACGTCAAAGTACCTAACCCAGCCTCATTCAGGAACCTCGGCATCCCCCCCCCCACCCCCACCCCCGCCCTTAGCGAGCTCTGGCTCTCCTGCTTTGGGGACCTTTGGTTCTGAGGGCCCTCTCTCTTCCTCCCCCAGGCACCCAGGTGTCCAGTTCTCCTATACTCACAGATACCAGGGATGTTTCTGAATTTGCTCCAGCTGTGAGGGGGTAGGTCGTAGAGAAGCAGAAGTGAGGTCGTATGATCACAGTTGGTCGCAATGAAAGTTGATGGGGTGATGTTGAGTAGGGGGCGGGTCATCAAGGGCTAGATGAAGGCTCATGTCTCCCCCAAGTGGCCATTGAGCGTATTGCCTTGCAATCGCGCGATCGGAATATCGAGGACACACCAGTGCAGTGGCCCCGGCAATGGGACAGGTGGGCAAGTCTGCGCATGCGCACCCCCCCCCTTTCCGGCATGGTACGTTTCCAGGATAATGGGCTCACCCAGGGACTCCTCTCCTAGCTGTCACCCCAGGGACTGCCAGGCCCTTCCTGAAAACCCATCCTCAAGACTCCCTATGGGATTCTGCCTTATCACCCAGTGTCCCTTCCCTGTCCCCATCCCGGTCTTCCCAACTCACACTGAGCCTTTTCTCAGGCTCCACTTCGATCATCCCCCTCAGCAGGCTCTGGCAGTCTGGAGGAATGAAGTGGGGCATGTGGAAGACACCCCGTTTCACCTTCTCCAGCAGCTGGCGGAGGTTGTCATCATCGAAGGGCAGAGCCCCCTGGGGGATAAATGACCAGCCACTGTCCCAAGCCCTCCTAGGGCTCCTGGCCACCCATTCCACTTGGGGACCCCCTGGACCATCCCACTATTCTGTGACTGAATAGTTAGCTCCGAGGTCTTGGCCTGTTAGTGAATACCCCATACACCTTCCTGATTCCAGTTAAATATTGGGAAGACCAGCCCTGGGGTGAAGATGGAATGTCCTGTGCTCTGCTCCCACCAGGCAGGATTGTTCTTGAAACAGGGCAGGAGTGAGGGGCGCCTTACCACCAGCAGGGCGAAGAGGATGACGCCACAGCTCCACATGTCAGCCCGGCGCCCGTCATACTTTTCCCCCTGGAAGGGAGCAGGACCAGCCATGACTTTCACCTCTCCAGCAGGTTGACTCCACCCCACTCTCCTCTTCCTGCTCCACACTCACCTTAATCACCTCTGGACACGCATAGTGGGGGGACCTGAGGGAGAGACATGGCATGAGCCTCTGACAGGCTTCTCACTTTTCCCCAGCACTCAGGAGATGGGGCCTGCACTCACCCACAGCTGGTCTCCAGGAGGCTGTCTCCCACCTGCAGGGACGCCATGCCGAAGTCTGCGATGCGGATGTTGTTCTTCTCATCCAAAAGCAGGTTCTCCGGCTTCAGGTCTCTGTGGCTGAGACAGGCAGGAGGGGCTCAGGCCTCCAGGAGGCCTAGGCCCCCACTCACCACCTTTCAGAGGGAGACACGTCTGGAAACTTTGATTATAGACAATTTCACACATGACCCAAAATAGAAGAATACAGGGAAGCCACCCTGGCTGGTGTGACTCAGTAGATTGAGCACTGGCCTGTGAACCAAAGGGTCACCGGTTGGATTCCTAGTCAGGGCACAAGCTCTGAGGGCCAGGTCGCCACTAGGGGGCGCACAAGAAGCAACCACACATTGATGTTTCTCTCCCTCTTCCTCCCTCCCTAAAAATAAATAAATAACATCTTTAAGGAAAAAAAAAAAGAATACGGGGTAACCCCCTGTACCAACACATTCCCTGGCTTCTGCATTATCAGCTCAGGGCACATCTCTCACCCACACCCGTACACACGCTCTCCTCCCCCTGGATTATTTTGCGGGAGATCCCAGATGTCATATTATTTTACCCATGAGTATTTGAATATGTATGAAGTGAGAGTTTTTGAGGTAAGCAGGGCTGATACTGAGCTGGCTCTTTAAATATTAAAATATTTCCTTACTGAATAAAAAAAAAAAAGTATTGCCATCCCAAGCTCGTCACTGATTCCTCCCTTGGGATGCACTCCTCATATTCCCAGGACCAAGTTCCTCAAGGTTTAAGGGTTAATGTCTGAGGGGGAGGTGATGTCCAAGGATTCCACAGCTTTTGTTGGGAGTGGTCAGTTAACTGGGTCATACTGGTTGTTAAATATACTGACTATCGCCCCCTAGAGGTCAGTGATTTTAATGTCAAGGTTTTGACACAGTCTTGTCAATAGGGAGGTGTGTTGACAATTTATTTATTTTTTTAAGATTTTATTTATTTAATTTTAAAGAGAGAGGGGAAGAGAAGGAGAGAAACATCAATGTGTGGTTGCCTCTTGTGTGCCCCCTACTGGGCACCTGGGCTGCAGCCCAGGCATGTGCCCTGACTGTGAACTGAACCAGCGATCCTTTGGTTCTTCAGGCCCCTGCTCAATCCCCTGAGCTACACCAGGCAGGCCTGTTGACAATTTAAATGGGCTCACTTTGTGTCGCTCAGCTTTACCCCCAAATCTGAACCCCTCCACCCTGATCCCTGCCCCACCTCCAATCCCTGCCCCAGAGAAGGTGAGGGGTACACAGATGATGTTGAAAGATGAGGTGAAGGCACCCATTTTGCACTGGAGTTAATCATAAAAATGCTGCATAAATGATTTTCTGTTTGGAGAGCTGAAGGCCATTCAGTGAAGAAAGGAGAATCTTTTCATACGTGAGTTCACAGGCCAAAAAATGCACCTCAACCCTTACCTCACACCATATACAAACACTAACTGTGGAAATGGATCCCAGGCCTAGCCACAAGAGCTAAAGCAATAAAATTTGTAGAAAAAAACATAGGAGAAAACCTGAGCGACGTTGAGCTGGGCAAAGATGTCTCAAATAGGACAGAAAAAGCATCAACCATAATAGAAAAAAAAAATCAACAAACTGGAGTTCATCAACATTTAAAATTTTGCTTTTCACAAGACATTGTTATAAAAATGCAAAAGTATGTCATAGATAGAAAGAAAATACTTGAAAAACATACATCTGATAACAGATTTATCCCTAGAATAACTCTTACAACTCAATAATAAAAAAAAAAGGTAACTCAATTAATAATGGGCAAAGAATGTGCATAGACATTTCTCTGAAATGGCCAATAAGCACATGGAAAAATGTTCTATATCACCAGCTGTCCAGGGAATGTAAGTCAAAACTACAGTCAGCCCTGGCTAGGTAGCTGAAGTGGATAGCAATACACCAAGGTTGCAGGTTCAATCCCCGGTCAGGGCACATGGAAAAATCAATGAATGAATGAATAAATAAGTCAAACAAGAAATCAATATTTCTCCCTCTCCCTTCTTCTCTGTCTGAAAAAATCAATAAATAAAAAATACCATGAGATCCCACTTCATACCCACTAGGATGCTATTGTCAAAAAATCAGGTAATAATAAATGTTGGCAAGCATGTAGAGAGATCAGAACCCTCATCAGCTGCTGGTGGGGATGTTGAATGGTGCAGCCACTTTGAAAAGTGGTCTTGTACCTCTGTACACAGAGTCGGCATGTGACTCAATAATTCTACTCCTAGGTACGTACCCAAGAGAATTGAAAACATAGGTACACACCAAAACCTGTACATGACTTCCCACATTATTCATAATAGTCCCAAAGGAGAAAGAACCAAAACGCGCATCAAATGGTGAATGGATAAACAAATATGGCCGATCTGCACTGTGGAATATTACTCAGCCGTGAAAAGGAATGAAGCACTGCCACCTGCTACAACATGGATGAACCTTGAGAACCTTTTGCTAGGCAAAAGCAGCCAGTCTCAAAAGGCTGTACATGGTAGGATTCTATTTCTATGAAATGCCCCCAAAGGGGAACCCATAGAGACTGGAAGCAGGTTAGTGGTTGTGGCCCTCACCAGATGGAGTAGCTGTGGCAGAAGTCCAGGGCAGACACGATCTGGCGGAAGAATTTCCGGGCCTCCTTGGGGGTTAGTCTCCCCTTCTTTACCAGGTAGTCGAACAACTCACCTCCAGAGACATGCTCCAGAACCAGGTACCTGAGGGACATGGAGGAGGCAGAGGGCTGGAAGGGGCATGTGGAGGACCAAAGAGCCTGCCTGGTCTCCCTCTTCCATCAGCCCCTTGACCCCCAACACAAGACTTCGATCCCACTGGCCCCTGGAGGCAGAGAACCCCAATTCCCAGGAGTCCCTGGGAGGAGGAGACTTCAAATCCCATGAGCCCCTTGGAGGAGGGGATTCCAATTCCCATCAACCCTGGGAAGTGGAAATGCAATTCCCACCAGCCTGGGGCAGCAGAGAGACACCCATGTCAAGTGCAGGGATCAGCACTTTGACTTAGAGTTGTCCTGAGAAGATAAGGCCATCAGAGATCCCAATTCTCCTACACCCCTAGGGAATCAAGCCCCTGATTTCCAGGAGCTGCTGGAAGGCCAAAGTTCTGACTCTCATTAGTTCCCGGGCTACAGATAATGGAATTCTCCTCTATTCTCAGGCACCACTTCGACTGTCAATACCTGTGAAGCAAAGGCTGGCAATCAGCCCCTGGGAGGTAAAGACTCCAATTCCCATCAGCCCCTGAGAGGAAGGGACCCTAATTTCCATCAGCCTTTGGGAAGCCAACATTCAGTTGCCATCAGCCCTGGGCAGCAGATACTCTTATGCCACCTTGAGGAGTATTAACACTCTGACTCTTAGTTGTTTCAGGAGTTAAAGAAACTGTATTCGCGCCTGAAGCGCAAAGACTCCCCCCAAAATATCATAGGATTCTGAGAAGTAAACACCCCTCCACCCCTCCACACCCATTAGCCCCTGGAAAGCCAAGTCTGTTACTCCCAGAAGCCTCTGGGATGTAGAAACTCAAATTATCATGAACTCTTGGCAATAATGATGATAGTGTGAAACAATCTAAGTCAGCATCACTGAAGGAAAAGACTACAACTCCCACTAGCCCCAGGTGGGGGGGGGGAAACAAAACCCTCCCAACTCCCATAAGGCTCTGGGACCTAGACTCTACCTCCCATCAGCCACCTGGATTCTAAAAACTCCAAATCCCATGAGGCTCTGGGAGAGTAAGACAGTCACTCCCATCAGTCCCTGGGAAACAAAAGCTCAATTTCTATGCGCCCTTGGAAGGATGAGCGTCCTGTGGGAAGCAGAACTCCCACTGAGTGGGAGTGATTGCACCTGCAGCCACAGCAACACCTGGGGAAGCCCCAGGACTACAATTCCCATGAGCACCTGGGGCCACAGCAGCTTCCAGCCTGGGAAACCCACCCTAGCATCTGATGGGTGTTGGAGCCAGTTCATCCTGGGGATTGTGTGGTTGGGCGGGGGAAGGGGTGAGCAGTGGGGCTGTCCCTCTCCTGCAGCCCAGCTGTCCCTTGGGTCACCAGAGTCCAGACAAAGGCCTATTGTCTGAAGCCTGGACAGCTGGACCCCCCTCCCCCCCTTCCTGGGGGGTAATTGACTTTGAGATAGGGACTCCAAACTCCTAAGAAGTCCCATTGTTGGGGTGTTTAGTCATAGCACTCAGAGTCATGTTGGGGGTGGAGGGGACCACCAATGCTTTCAAGCAGGGGTTTGGGAGGAGGCAATAGTCTCTGGACCCCATTGCCTTAGCAAATGGGGGAATCTACTCTGAGCAAGGTGGGTCTGGCTGAGTGCTTCCACATTATCCAGGAGAGAGTGTTCCCTAAAGCTGGGTAGGATCAGCCTCTGTCCCCCACTCAGGGCGGCTCAGGCTTGGCAGTCCTGTTGCTGGGGCATATTCGACCCTCCCCATCCAGCCAGGTTAGGGTGGGAACAATGAGGGTTCAATGCACAGGGCGGGTGTCCCCTGTGCAATAGGGAAGAGACTGGGCCTTCAGTGGCCCAGCCAAAAGACCGCAAGTTTCCGCAGGCCCCTCCAGGCCTTGTTTCCAGAAGGGTCCCACCCAAGGAACTTGGGGAGGGTGCATGGGAGGGCTGGGTGTCTATAAATACCTACAAATATTTCTTGTTCTCGTAGACGTCATGGAGCTTGAGGACATGTGGGTGCTCAATGAGCTTCAGGATGGCGATCTCCCGCTCCACCTGGAGGTGGGGGGGGGCAGTGATGATAGTGATAATGACAGAGGAATGGAAGTCAGAAAGACCTCTCTCCCTCCCACCCCATTCCCAAAGGGCCTCCCTCCCCTGAAACACACACACACACACACACACACATACCTTCATCAGCACCGATTCTGATAGCTTCTCCCGGTTCACGATCTTGATGGCAACCTTCTGGCCCGTGATGCAGTGGACCCCAAGTTTAACCAGCCCTGGGGAGCAGAATTTAAAATGTGGCATGTTCTCTGATGGTGTGGCTCACTGGGTTGAGTGCCAGCCTGTGAACCCAAGGGTCACTGGTTCGATACCTGGTCAGGGCACATGCCTGGGTTGCAGGTTCAGCACCCCCGCTGGGGGCATGCGAGAGGCAACCCACTGATGTTTCTCTTGCACATCGATGTTTCTCTCCCCCTCTCTCCCTCCCTTTTTCTCTTTCTAAAAATATAAATAAAATCTTTCTTTTTTAAAAAAGATTTCATTTATTTATTTTTAGGGAGAGGGGAAGGGAGGGAGAAAGAATGGGAGAGAAACATCAATGTGTGGTTGCCTCTTGTGTGCCCCCCAAGGGGAACCTGGCCTGAAACCCAGGCATGTGCCCTGACTGAGAATCGAACCAGCGACCCTTTGGTTCGCAGCCCGCGCTCAATCCACTGAGCCACACTGGCCAGGGCATAAATAAAATCTTTTTAAAAAATGTGGGGTGTGCTCCCAGAGCACCCTCCCAGTTCTGGCTCCTAAGTCCCCCTTGCCACCTCCTTTCCCTCTTGCCCACAGGAGTTGAAGTTGATCACCCCAACCTCAACTCCTGTGGGCCCACAGCCGCCATGCTCACAACACAGCTCTCTCCCCACTCCCTGGTGCCCAATTCTGTCCCTCCAGACTGTCCTTCCACCCACAGCCACCCTTGATGCTCACCCAATTCTTTGTGTAAGTGTACCTCTCCACTGTGCCGCCATAGTTTGGTCTCCCTCATCAGCTTCCTCAACCCTCTCTCTCTCCTTCAACCCATCACTTCCCTGAGTTCTCTGTGCTTCCGTCTTCTGGAGACTCCATGTCTCCCCAGGAATAGAATTTCATGTTTGTTCCCTTTCCATACCATCCTCTCCACTTTCTCCCAAACCCTCACCTTGCAATCTCCTTCTTTGATCTACTGTCCATTGAAGCTGTAGTTGGGAGCGTGCAGACCACAAGGGTATGCCCACTCCTCAAGGAAACCCCAAAGCCACAAATCCAGGAGTCCAGGCCCCCAGCCCCTCCTCCCTCAGACCCAGGAGTCCAGTCCCCAGCCCCTCCTCCCTCAGACCCAGGAGTCCAGGACCCCAGCCTCTCCTCCCTGAGACCCAGAGGCCAGGCCCCCAACCCTTCCTTCCTCAGACCCGGGGGTCTTGGTTCCTGGCTCCCTCCTCTGTCAGACCCCAGGCCCAGGGCCCCTTCCTCCCCATAACTCTGGAAATCAGGTCAGCGACACCTTCACACTCTGATAACTAGGATCTGGAGACCTGACTCTCCCCGCCTACCTCACACCCTGGCCCTCAGTTTTGTAGATACCCTGGACCCATCCCCCAGGCACAGGTGTTCAGCTGCCACCCCCACCAGGAAGGAAAGGGGCCATGGCTGGTGGCCAGGGTTTAGCAACAGCAAAGGATGACCCCTCCACAGCACTGCTGGGCGCTTTGCCTCTCACCTCTACCTTCCACCTCTCTGTCCCTGTTCCCCACATGGAGCCAGTGTGCTGGAGAAGGGGGAGGATTCTGTGGACACCATCACCCCAGCCTCACTCCCTGTCACCCCTCGGCCTTCTGAGGCCAGAGGGCAGTGCAGAGGGAAGCAGCTTCCGCGGGAGCACCCCCGTCCGGCAGGTCACCCCAGCCTGCGGCTGTACTGCACCAAGTCCCTCTGCTCCCAATACCGCGTTCCCTGCTGCAGGCTGGCCTCCCTGCCCCACAGCGGCCACAGCCCCTCCAACCTCTGCCCCAGCTGGGAGGGAGCCCTTGGGCTGCGGTACCCTCCAGGAGTCCAGGCCCCTAGCCCCCATCTCCCCAGGACCCCAGAGTCTGAGACCCGCTCTCCACCCTCCATCCTGGGGACCAGGCAGGCTGGACCCCAAGTCCCTTCTGTGTAGAGAGACCCGGGGGTCTGGGCAACCAGCCCCTGCCCTTTGAACACCCGAGTCCCGCCCTCTGCCCCCAGCTCCCCCTACCCCCGCCCCAAGTGTCCCCTCCCCTGGCTCACCTGTCTGTCCTTTGCCCAGCGTCTTCTCCAGCCGATAGGGGCCCACATACTGGGCGTGCTGGGGTGGGTGTGGGTGTGGGTGCGGGAGGTGGTAGGCGGGGGAGCCCCCGCCTCCCTCCTTGGCCCCGGACGACATGGTGCCCTTGGTCCCGGCCCGACCGGCCCCCCGGCCGCCCCCCCTACGGCCGGTCGCCCCGTCTCTCCGGTGGGGGCCGGCGACCGCTCCGTCCCGGCCCCCCCGGCTGCCCCCCACTTCTCCGGGGGTCCCCAGGGGGCTGGGCTGGGCCCCCCCCAGTCGGCGGGCCGCGGAGCTGGGGGAGGGGGGGCGGGCCCGGGGGGGTCAGGCCCCGGGAGTCAGCATGGCCCGGGGGGGCTGCGTGGCCCCCCCTCCCCAGCCCTTCCTTGGCTGGCCCCCCCCTTCCTGCGCCTCCCCCCGCCGGGGGGGTCTGAGGTGCGGGCCGGCGGATGCTGCAGGCCGAGGTCCCCCCCGCCCCCCCACGCGCCCTCTCTCCTCCGCCTCCTCCTCCTCTCCGCCTCCCCCCGCCACCTCGTCCTTTCTCTCCGGCAAGCTGACATCACCATCCGGGGACTCCGGGCCCTTCCCCAAAGTTAACCCTTTCGGATGGGGGGGGAGCGGGGCAGGGGGCGGGCCTGGGAGCCGGAGGGAGGGCGCGGAGGTGGGAGGATGCAGGGAGGGAGGGAGGGATGCAGGAGCAGAGAGGATGGAGAGATGCCGAGCCGAGACGGGCAGGCGTGTAATTGCACAAAGGGAGATGAAGTCGGACACAGAGACAGAGATGGCCGCGACAGAGCTGGGGACGACCAGGGCCGGGCTGGGGCAGCACGGAGACTGGCAGAGACAGGCAGAAGGAAGAAGGAATGGAGAGCAGAGAAGCCAGAGGATGGGGAGTTGTAGGAAAGCAGAGAAAGGACCAGGTGGAGAGTCGAGAGATGTGGAGAGACAGAGAAGTGAGAGAAAGCCAGCCAACCTGAGAGGGGACCGAGAAAGAGACAGGTGGAGGGAGAGGTTGGAAAAACAGCTGGAGAGAAAGAGGGAGATGGAGAAAGAGCTACAGAGAGAAGGGAACAAAGACAGGGGTGGAGAAAAACAGGTGGAGGGCCAGATGCTGGGGAACATGGGGGTAGTAGACTGAGGGGGGAAGGCAGGGAGAAGGGAGGAATTTGGGGAGCTCCTGACCAGACTCATCTCTGTTCCCCCAGGCCCCCAAGCCCACCCACCAGGGTCTCCTTTCTGACCCATGTCCACCCACAGCCCAGGGCAGCTGTTTTTAATTCAGCTTGGTTCCCCACCTCCATTTAGGATCCTCTGTGTTCCTACAGAGAATCTTCCAGAACCCTCTGAGGGTCCTGTGTATTTTTTTAGGCCCGTGTGTATTCTCTGTGCCCACCACAGGGTCCCCTAGATTCTCATGTGGGTCCCAACATAATTGTATGCCCTCCATACAGCACATCCATGGATCTGCTCAGCTAGATTTCCATGCCATTCAGGACTCCCCTATATCAGGTACCCAAAGCTGTGAGGCACCCATTTAAACCCCAAGTGCCCTCCAGAGTGTACCCAGAAGCCTCCAGTCTCCTAGGCACCTTCATTCCATCAACCACCACTGAGTGCCAAGTCTGAGCCAGGCAAGGTTATATGTGCTGAGGCCAACAAAGACCCTTGCCCTATGGTACTCCCATTCTAATGGATGGGACAAATGACAAAACAAAATGAACAAGCAATGTAGCCCTGGCTGGTGTGGCTCAGTGGATTGAGCACCAGCCTGCAAACTGAAGGGTTGCCGGTTCAATTCCCTTTTAGGGTACATGCCCGGGTTGAGGTCCAGGCCCCCCTTTAGGGGCGAACAATAGACAACCAATTGATGTTTCTCTCCTTCTCTTTCTCTCTCCCATCTCCTCTCTCTGAAAACAAATAAAATCTTTAACTAGAAATTTCAAAAAGATAAAACAAGCAAAATATATGGTTCGTTAGATGGTCGTGATCAGTGCTAGAGAGACTGAAGCAGGGAAGGGGGGCAGGAAGTGTTTGCTGAGTGTGGTATTTTAGATACAGTGCTAACAGGAAACAGGAAGTGTGAAGGCTCTGGTTGGAATTGTTGCTGGGTTGTAGGAGCATTGAAGGGGAGAGTGGGGGTGGGGAATGAGACCACAAGAGGTAAGGAAACAGATCTTATAGGATCTTAGAAATCCTGGTTTACTCCTGGTATTCCATAATTTATTAATAGGGTCCATTTTCATTCTCATGTTAGAACTATATGATTGCCCTACTTAGAGGTCACGGTAAAGGCTATGGCTTTTATTTATTTTATTTGTTTTTAAAGATTTTATTTCTTTTCAGAGTGAGAGGAAGGGAGGGAAAAAGAGAGTGAGAGAAACATCAATCAGTTGCCTCTCCTGTGCACCCAACTGGGGACCTGGTCTGCAACCCAGGCATGTGCCCTGACTGGGAATCAAACCAGTGACCTCTCAGTTTGCAGGATGATGCCCAACCCACTGAGCCACATGAATCAGGGCATAAAGGGTATGGCTTTTATACAGTACCTGGGATCACCACTTAGGCCACCATCATATTATATCTATATTCATATATATATACTTACATACAACTACATGTTGCACATGCATATATACTATACAATATTATGTATAAGTTTATGTGTAAATATATGTTATAGATAGCCTTATGCATAGGTGTGTGTAGGTATGGTAGGCTGAATGAGAGCCCCCAAAGATGTCACATCCACATTCCCAGAACCTGTGAATATACATCACCTTACGTGGCAAAAGAAACTTTGCAGGTATGATTTGAGTTGAGATGATACTGGTTACCTGAGTGGGCCCTAAATATAATCACAAGAGCCCTTAGGAGAAGGAGGTAGGAGGTTCAGAGTCCAAGGAGATGGGACAATGGAAGCAGAAGCCAAAGTGATGTGGCCACAGTCTGAGGAACGCAGTGGGTCTCTACAAGCTGGACAAGGCAAGAAAAGAGATTCTCGCCCTGGCTGGTGTGGCTCAGTGGACTGAGCGCGGACTGTGAACCAAAGGGACGCCGGTTCAATTCACAGTGAGGGCACATGCCTGGGTTGTGGGCCAGGTTTCCCAGTAGGGGGCGCTTGAGAGGCCACCACACATTGATGTTTCTCTCCCTCTCTTTCTCCTTCCCTTCCCCTCTCTCTAAAAATAAATAAATAAAATCTTAAAAAAAAAAAAAAGAAAGAGATTCTCTCCTGGAGCCTCTGGAAGGAACGCAATCCTGCCGTCACCTTGATTTTAGCCAAGTAAGAGTCCATAAAAGTCCAAACCCCATTTAGGACTTCTGACTTCCAGAATGTAAGATAATAAATCTGCATTGTTTGAAACCACCAAGTTTTTCAGTAATTTGTTCACAGTAAGCATAAACAATGAATACAATAGGGTACCCACTGGCCCAGATCCATGTCTGATAGTTATCCTCCACAGTGCTACAAACACACACACTCACACAGGGCTTATATGTTTGTCTTCCCATCTTTGTTCAAAATACTGCCCTGCACACCCCAGGCCCAGCAGCTGAATACATCTGGGACTGTGGCCCCCACTAAAGCTGACTACAACCTTTTCCTGGAGGAGGGCGCTCACAGAAGACTAGAACTAGGGTTCCTTACTCACGGCCCAAACACCTCTGCAGATCAGGCCTGCAAGAACACATTCCCAGCCCTGAGCTCCCAATCTGGTGCGTGGAGCCTGCGAGCTTCTCAAACAACCTTGCCTGGGCATTTTACTTCAAGAAACCCCCTCCTCTCCTCTTGGTAGGACTCAAGGAAGAGTCTACGAAACAGGGGGGTGATGAGAGAGGTCTGCACAAGACTGTGGAGAACGGGTAAATGGGGAAACTGAGGCTAAGGGAAGGGGTGCGGTGGGCCAAAGGCTGCGGAGGTCGGATATTAGGAATGAGAACCCAGGGCTCCAGTAAATGATGGGGTGGAGATTCTGATGAAGGGGAAAAAGCCGGCAGGTGAGGGATCAGCTAACACAACCTGCAATCGCGTGGGGCGGGGCCAGAAAAGGGGCGGGGTCATACCAGGGGCGGGGCCTAACCGGGAGCGGCCGGCTTAAGAGCCCAGAGGCGGGGCTTAGCTGGGAGAGGCCGAAAGGCCTAGAACAGGGGCGGAGCCTGAGGTGGCGGGAAGGGGCAGAGTGTAGAAGAGGGCGGGGAACATGGGTGTGGGCGGGGTCCGTTGGAGGCGGGGCCAGACCTGGCAGGGGAGGGGCGCACGTGAGGGGCGGTGCCGACCGCGGTATCCCGCAGGGTGGGAAGGGCTTAAGTGCGGGGCGTAGGAGCCGGGTAACCTCTCAGTCCCAGCTACGAAGTTGGATGGGTGCCCCCGAAATTTCCGGAAGAGACTTGCGTATTTCCGGTCAAGATGGCGGCGCCCAGTAGAGTCAGGTGCGGACGAGTCTGTCTTCATTAGTTCCGGCGACTGGAGGCCTGGGGAGGTGAGGTCCGCCCCGCTCTGGCTTCCTTCTTCGGAGAGGAGGGAGGGGATTCGATGATGTGACCCGAGGAGGGGCTTGTTGCCTTGAGGCGGGACAGTGGTGTTGCTAAGAGACGGGGATGCAAGCACTAGAGCTAGGGGAGGGAGGGGTTGCTAGGTTGCTAGGGACGGTGGGTGGGGCCTGTTGCTAGGGAGGAAGGCGGGGCTTGTGACTTTGGGGAAGGGTCTCGTTGGTTTGAAGGAAGGAAAGGGGGTCGTGGTTAAGGTCGGGGTGGGCAGAGTGGTTCGGTGTAATGGTGGGGTGCCGAACTCCCCTAAAACGCCACCTTCTCAGCAGAACCCCGGAATCGACCCGCCAGGACGCGAGAGCTACTTCCGCGGTGACCACCTCGTATCGTACCCCCAACACATTCTCCCCTTCTTCACAAACAGCCCATGGCGGACCAAGGCTCGGGAGGCAGCCGCCTCCCCCTGGCGCTGCCCTCAGCCTCCCAGGGTTGCTCGTCAGGGGGCAGCGGCTCCTCCGCGGGGGGCTCGGGCAATCCCCCGCCTCCGCGCAACCTCCAAGGCCTGCTGCAGATGGCCATCACGGCGGGCTCTGAGGGTCCAGACCCTCCTCTAGAACCCATGAGTGAGGAGGTAAAGGGTGGGGCGCAAGAAGCTGGGTGAGGGGTGTGGGGCCAGCTGCATCTTGGGAAGCATGGTTTGGGGGACTAAAAGCTGGAGTTGTCCTAGGTGGGCAGCGGGAGTACGGGTGTGAAGGCTCAGTAGGCTATAATTTGTGCCAGATGGGGTTATTGTAGAGCGAGTGAAGGTCAGATCTCAGGACTGTCTGAGGAGGCAGATCACTGGGTCCCGTGCTGGGAAGCAGAATAGCTCCATGGTAGAAAGAAAGGCAAGAGCTGTCTAAAGCCAGACAAGACTGAATTCTGCGTTGTTGTCCAGCTGTGTGACCTTGGGTATATGACTTAGTCTCTCTGAGCCTGAAGTTCCTCATTTGCAGGTTGATGATAAGAATAATAACGGCGCTTCCTAGGGTAGTTCTGAAATTCTTATTTAGGTAGGGCCCCACACAGCATCCGGCACATAGGCAGCACTCCTGAAGGCAGCAGCTGAGTGTTTATTCTCATTAAGAGCACAGACTCTGTGGACAGACTGCTTAGGTCTGACCGCAGGCTTTGTGGATGGCTGACTGTGTGATCTTGGGCAAGTCACCACCACCTTCGGTGCCTCAGTTTTCACATCTGTGAAGTGGGAATGACACTAATACTATATTGGGTGGTTTTGGAGATTAATAGCAATATTTGTTACAGATGACATTTTGTTAGTGATTACAGTACAGGCATACCTTGTTGTATTGTGCTTCACAGATGTCGCCTTTTTTACACTGAAGCCAAGACCCTCCCCCCACCCCAGCAAAAAGATTAGGACTCACTTTATTGTGATACTTGCTTAATCGCTGTGGTCTGGAGCTGGACCCACACTTCTGAGGTCTGACTGTATACAAAAACGTGTGCTCATGCGGTTACATCTATAGAACAGTGAGATAGAAAATAGACATAGAGCTCTGGCTGGTGTGGCTCAGTGGATTGAGCATCAGCCTATGAACAGAAAGGTCACTGGTTCGATTCCCAGTCAGGGCACGTGCCTGGGCTATGGGCCACGTCCCCAGCAGGGGGCATGTGAGAAGCAACCAGTCGATATTTCTCTCACACATCTGGCGTTTCTTTCTCTTTCTCCCTCCTTCTCCTCCCTCTAAAAATAAATAAATAAAATCTTTAAAAAAATAGAAAGAAAACAGGCATAGAAAGATTAGCTTCTTGCCCAAATCTATCCCAGACTGTGACTACAGAGCCCTCACATGAGCAGTTAACACAAGGACTGGCAAAAAAAAAAAAGAAAGAAAGAAAAAATTCCAGCGGCCAGTTCACAGCTCTCACCAAATTTGACGGAATAACAGCGTTTGATGACTGGCCCTCCTTGATCTCCTTCTTCATTTGGCTTCTAGAGCAACACAGTGTCCTGGTCTTCATCCTCCTCACTGGCCCTTCCTCATCCCCCAGCCTCTGAATGACGGAGGCCCCAGGACTCTTGTCTTTTTTGTGCTCACGTCCTGTGCAACCTCATGTCCTGTCGAGCCTTTACTCTGACGACTTGTGAACGTGCATCTCTAGGCCAGTGGTTCTCCACCGGGAGTGGTTTTGTTCACCAGGAGACCTTTCGCAGGGTTTGGAGACATCCGTGGTTGTTGCAGATGGGGGACCAGCGCTACTGGCATTTAGCAGGTGGCCATCAGGGATGCTGTTCAACCTCCGACAGGGCACGGGACAGCCCACCACAGAACTGCTCGCTCAAAGTGTCCATAGAGCTGAGACTAAGAAACCCAGGTGTAGGCCGGACCTCCTCTCTGAGCTTCAGCAACCTGATGTCCATATTTCCCCTTGGGTGTTTAATAGATCCCTTAAACATGGGTTAAAAAACAAGCTCTAATCTTCTCCTGCTGCCACATACCTGCTTCTCTGCCATCATCATCCCCATCTCCTTCTAGTGACGAGGACCAAGGGGTCCTGCTCTCTCTCTCTCTGTCCCCCACTCCATAGCCTCTCTTCCCACAGACCTACTGACCAGACAAGAGAAATGAAGCTCAACAGATATGTGTCAATAGAAGGAACAGTCAGCTCTCAGATACTGGCAGTTATTATTAGTGACTTAAAAAAAAAAAAAGAAAACAACCGAAAAAAAAGACTTATTCATGAATTAATTTTTTGACTACAATTCATGATTGATTGATTTATCCACCCTACCTTGTCCCCCAGAGGCGCCAGTGGCTGCAGGAGGCCATGTCGGCCGCCTGCCGGGGCCAGCGGGAGGAGGTGGAGCAGATGAAGAACTGCCTCCGAGTGCTGTCCCAGCCTGTGCCCTCCCCGGCCGGTGAGGCTGACCTGGCCATGGACCAGCAGGAGCGTGAGGCAGCCCTGGAGCTGCTGGCCGACTTGTGTGAAAACATGGACAATGCTGCAGGTACGGCCAGCCTGGTTGCCCCCTCCCTCCCCTGGCCTGGGAGGGCCTGCCCCTGCTGCCTCCTGGTCTCCCTCTCTCCTGCCTTCGCCCTGTGTGGCTCCACCCTCATCCTCTGACTTGGCTTCCTCTTTCCAGCCTCCCAGCCTCCAGCCACTCCCCCTCCAGTCTGGCTCTGACTCCAGCCCTAGGTGGGACTGCCCTGTCCCTCCCTGTTTGGTCCCTTTGCCATCAGGTGCAATGACAGCACCTTCTCTCACCCCACACAACCAGCCTGGTGACGGGTTCAGTCCACTGCCTCCCTGATACACCCGCAAGCTGGCCATTTCATCCTGGTCTGCCGGGAGTCCACTGTCACTCCCTAGTGAGAGAGAGAGGAGACCTCCCCGAGGGGTGGCCTTTGATCAGAGACCTGAAGTGAGGACCCAAGTTGTGGAATTAGCTCTGGTGGGAACAGCCAGTGCAAATGCCCAGAGGTGGGAACGTGCCTCGCAGGTCCAGGAGCATCAGCAGGGCCGGCCCAGCAGCATGGAGGGGGTGAGGGCGAGGGGCAGGACGCGGCCCTGGGCGTGCAGGGCTTCGAAGGCCAGGGTGGGCATTGGGGGCTCTCTTGTTAAATGCCACAGAGCCCGTAGAAGGAGGAGATGGTACTTCCATCTGGAGGAATATTGTGTAGTCCTTGAGGGCATGGGTTTGTCTATTCCAGACGTTCATATAAATGGAATCTCAGAACATGTGACCTGCTTCACCGAATGGGATGTTTCCAAGGTCCTTCTGTGCTGTAGCCTACGTTGAACTTTATTCCTTTTTTTAAAAAAAGATTTTATTTATTTATTTTTAGAGAGAGGGGAAGGGAGGGAGAAAGAGAGGGAGAGAAACACCAATATGTGGTTGCTTCTCGTGCGCCCCCTACTGGGGACCTGGCCCACAACCCAGGCATGTGTCCTGACTAGAAATTGAACCGGCGACCCTTTGGTTCACAGGCCGGCACTCAGTCCACTGAGCCACACCAGCCAGGGCCTTTTGAGCTTTATTCCTTTTGTGGCTAATTCTCCAGTGTACACAGAGAGCACACACTGTGTACATTCTCCAGCTGACAGGCATCTGGGTCACGTCCCCTTTTGGCTATTCTGAGTGATGCTGTTCTGAACATGGGGGTACAAATGTGCCTGAGTCCCTGCTTTCGGTGTTTCTGGGTATATATGTAGGAGTGGTCATTTGGTGACTCTGCATTTAGCTTTTTCACCCAAACCACCACTTTATTTGCACAAAGAGGCGGTGGGCCAAGATTTGCTGACCACGGTGTAGGGTGTGGTGCTCCCACAGGGGAAGTGTTGATTGTCACAAGGAACGAGGGGTCTGTGCTGGCATGTCATGCACTGGAGCCTGGGACCCTGACCCCCCAAATGTTGACATTGTCGAGACACTCCGACCTTGGAGGGACCCCTGGCTGGGTGCTGGAGAGAGCCAGTGCTTGTTGGTAGGTCCCCCCGGGAGTCGGCCTGCCCCTCCAGCCTCACCTGGTGTATTTAGTAGTCTGCTCTCGCTGCCGTAACAAAGGACCATGGACTGGGCAGCTGAAACAACAGGCACCGATTTTCTCCCAGTCCCAGAGGCTGGAAGTCCAAGATGCAGGTGTCAGCTGGGTTGGCTGCTTCTGAGGCCTCTCTCCATGGCTTTCACATGGCTGTCCTCTCCCCTCCCTGTGTCTTCACACGGTCGTCCTGTGTCTCTCTGTGTCCTAATCACTCCCTAGAAGGGCACCAGTCATTGAATTGGGGCCAATCCTATAATGTCATGTAACCTGAATGGCCTATTTTAAGGCCCCATCTCCGGATACAGCACATTCTGAAGCACTGAGGGGTTAGGGCTTCAGCGTATGAATTTGGAGGCCATACAGCTCAGCTCTTAACACTGGCCCTCCCTTCCCCTCTCCGCGGCGCAGACTTCTGCCAGCTCTCGGGCATGCACCTGCTGGTGGGCCGGTACCTGGAGGCGGGGCCCGCGGAGCTGCGGTGGCGGGCGGCGCAGCTCATAGGCACGTGCAGCCAGAACGTGGCGGCCATCCAGGAGCAGGTGCTGGGTCTGGGCGCCCTGCGCAAGCTGCTGCGGCTGTTGGACCGGGACCCCTGTGACACAGTGCGCGTCAAGGCCCTCTTCGCCATCTCCTGTGAGTGTCCTGGGGGCTGCTGGGGAGGGGCCCGGGTCCCCAGGGGCTGGAGCTGGCCACAGAGGTGGGCCCTGTGGGGATTTGCTTGGGGGCAGCGGGAGAGGGGCCTCATTTGTTCATTTACCTCCAGTTCCTGTCGGGGACCCATGCCGGGTACTAGGAACAGGGTGCTGAGCTCGCCAACCCCCTGCTCGTCAGAGAACCAGATCCTGATGACACAGGAAGTCACTCAGCTTGAGCGCTCGGTGCCCACTGGGTTCTCAGCTTCGGCCCTACTGACACTGCTGGTCATAGGGAGGCCCGGCCACTGTTGAGCAGCACCCCCGCCTCCACCCACTAGAGATACCAGCAGCTCTCCCCCATGCTGCCTCCCCGGACACGGGTGCCAGGCAGGCGCGGGGATGATGCCAACATCTGCGACGTCTGCTCTGGGCCAGGCCCTGTGCAGGGCTTAATGTGCTTAGTCCTCACATAAACCCTCTGAGCCCACGTACAGGAGAGGCCAGGCCAGGGGCCTAAGTGCCAGCCCAGGGCACCCTGCCAGGACACGCGGAGCTGGGTTTCGAGCCAAGCCATGTTCACCGAGTGCTGGGCCCTCCTCTATCTGCGTGTGCCATGCTGGGAGCCTCTGTATGACTATTCTCTCCCTCTCTTTTTTTTCTTTATTAACAGCTTTATTGAGATACAATTCGCAAGACATACAATTTATCCTTTTTTTTAAAAAAAAAAGATTTTATTTGTTTCTTTTTAGAGAGAGAGGAAAGGAAAAAGAAAGAGGGAGAGAAACATCAGTGTGTGGTTGCCTCTCATGCGGCCCCTAATGGGGACCCGGCCCGCAACCCAGGCATGTGCCCTGACTGGGAATCGAACCTGCGACCCTTTGGTGCACAGGTCTGCACTTAATCCACTGAACCACAGCAGCCAGGGCCGATTTATCCCTTTTAAGTGTAGGATTGAGTACTTTTCAGTGTATTTACAAGGTTATGCAGCCATCGCCACTGCCTGATTCCAGAACATTTCCTCACCCCCAAAAGAAACCCTGTACCTGTTAGCAGTGACTCCCCATGCCCCTGCCACTGGCCTCCGGGAACCGTCGATCTGCTTGTTGTCTCTGTGGACTTAATGGTTCTGGATGTTTCCTGTAAATGGGATCACACAACATGTGTTCCACGTGGACTGGCCCCTCTCACTCGGCCTCCATTTTCAAGGATCATCTGTGTTTTATAGCAGGTGCCAGGGCTTCATGCCTTCTTACGGCCGGATCATATTCTCCTCGTGAACGGACCACATTTAGCTCATCCGTTCCCCAGCTGCACAGCGGGGTGGTTTCTGCTCTTGGGCCCTTGTGAGTAAGGCTGCTGTGAACAGGAGTGAACAAGTTTTTTGGGGGACATTTGCTTTGATTTTTTCTTGGTTGTATGCCCCTAGGGGTGGGATTGCTGGGCCATGTGGCAGCTCTGAACTTGTTTGAAGCTTGAGGAGAACCCGTCCCCTCTGCTCACAGCACTGTGACACCTGTGGTGTGGGGTGTCCTGCAGTTGCATTCTGGCACTAACTCTCTGGAGTCGGCACGGACCTCTCAGACTGAGGTGTGCCCCACGAGACTGCGTCTGCTGCAGCTGCCAGTCATCAGTCTGGGCCTCCTATACTTCTGAGGGACCCATGACTGTCCCCCCTCCTCGGGTTCCATAATTTGCTAGAATGCCTCACAGAGGTCTGGGAAATAGTGACTTACATTTAGTGGCTTACTAAGAAAGGATTTGATAAAGGACACAGATGAATGGTCAGATGAAGAGTTACGTACGGCAAGGTCTGGAAGGGTCCTGAGCATGGGAGCTTCTGTTCCCGTGGAGTTTGGGTGTGTCATCCGCCTGGCACATGGGTGTGCGCACCAATCTAGAAAGTCTTCGAACCCCATTGTGTAGGGATTTGGGGAGGCTTCGTCCCATAGGCAGGATGGGTCATTGATTCAATTTGCAACCCGTCTCCCTTCCCTGGAGGGCAGGGACCGTGGCTGAAAAGTTTTCGTTTCTGATCATGGATTGGTCTTTCTGGTGACTAGTCCACACCTGGGAGGCCTCACAGAGTCTCATTATTAGTAGAAAGGATGATCCTATCACCAGGAAGTCCAAGGGATTTAGGAACTCCGTGTCAGGAGTCGGGGACAGAGACCAAACATTTATCATGTCACCTGGGAGAAGAATGGGAGGCTGTTCTGGGAGGGAGGAAGGAATTCTTGAGGAGGTGACGTTTGGAAAGTCACACCCAAAACTGGGGAGACAGATGGACAGACAGACCAGGGGCAACTTGGCCACAGAGGGCAGACGGAGGGATTTGTTGCCCCAGAGGTACCAGGAGCCAGAGCCGAGTAGGGGAGGGATGGGGCAGAATTTTGTTTCAAATAGCTTGAATTGTATCTCAATAAAAATACACTTAAAAAAAGACGATGAGCCCTGGTTGGTGTGGCTCAGTGGATGGAGCACCGGCCTGTGGACGAAAAGCTTTCTGGTTCGATTCTCAGTCAGGGCACATGGCTGGGTTGTGGGCCAGGTCCCTGGTTGGGGTCATGCCAGAGGCAGCCGATCAATGTATCTCTTGCACACTGATATTTCTCTCTCTCTCCTCCCTCTTCTCCCCTGTCTTTAAAAATAAATAAATAAAATCTAAAAAAGAAAAAAAAAAGATAATGCCTGTGAAGCCAGGCCCATAAAAATTGATGGTGGTGATGAGGGTGGTGATGGTGACCATGACCTTCAGGCCCATCCTCTCCCCCCTCCCCCAGGCCTGGTCCGGGAGCAGGAGGCTGGGTTGCTGCAGTTCCTCCGGCTGGACGGCTTCTCTGTGTTGATGCGGGCCATGCAGCAGCAGGTGCAAAAGCTCAAGGTGAAGTCAGCATTCCTGCTGCAGAACCTGCTGGTGGGCCACCCGGAACACAAAGGTGGGGCCACGGGGAGAGAGAGCATGGGTGGGGCGGGGGAAGGGAGTGCACAGAGGAGGGCTGGGGAGTGCCTGTCTGACCCCAAGGCTCTTCCCTCAGGGACCTTGTGCTCAATGGGGATGGTCCAGCAGCTAGTGGCCCTCGTCCGGACAGAACACAGCCCCTTCCACGAGCACGTGCTGGGAGCCCTGTGCAGGTGCGCTGGGGCCCCAAGGGAATGGGTTCTGGAGTGGGACTGGCACAACTGGGCTCTGGCCTCCTCTTTCCTGGGACCCAGGAGTCTGGGGCTCCCCCCTGGGGAATACTGGCCCTTTCTGAGCCTCAGTTTCCTCCCCTGTAAGGGGAGTGACACAGCAGCCCTTGGAGGAGGGAGAGAGGCTCTCTTTGACAGCCCCACCCCACACAGGACAAGCAGATTAACACGAGAAATAAATGATAGGATGGAGCTGCCCAGTGAATGGGAAGCAGCCCCCAGTGTGCATTGTGCTTCAGGCCAGGCACCGTGCTGAGTGCCCTGTTTTGTATCAGTCCCGGGACGGGCTGAGGGGAGCATGAGACTCATGCTGCAGATGGGGAACTGTCTTTCCTCACCTCCTGGGTAGCACTGTGGGGTGGAGCTGTGTAGAGGGAGGTCCCAAGGATTGCTGTCTTGTCCCTGCAGCCTGGTGACAGACTTCCCCCAGGGCATGCGGGAGTGCCGGGAGCCAGAGCTGGGCCTGGAGGAGCTCCTTCGACACCGCTGCCAGCTGCTGCAGCAGCACGAGGAGTACCAGGTGGGGCGGCAGGGCCTGACCCGGGGACTTGCCACAGGGTCTGCTGGCAGGCCCTGCCCCATCCCTGACCTCCGCATCTCTGTGGTCTCTTCTTCACGCTCTGTGTATGTTTCCTTCACGTGTTTCTCTCATCACCCATTCAGCAAACATGCCTCCACCCCCCACGTGCCTCATGCTGTCAGCAGGGAGGAGGAGGAACTCTGAGTTTCTTAAAGGGTTGGAGAACTCATTTCATTATTATCCAGACCATTTACATCATAGTCTAATATTTAGAAATTAAATATTAGGTCAATAAATAACGAGTATATGATAAAAGGCAACCAACTAAATACTTCCTTAAACAAGTAACAGGTATGCAAAAAATAACTCATTAGACATTTAATTAGATAAGTGATAAAATGCACTAGCTAGTGGGAAAGATAAGTAACAAATCTGCCATAACTCATTAGATAGTTAACTCTATAGATATTAAGTAACAAATACGTGGCCACTAGCTCAGACATTCAAAACGGTGACAAGTCACAGAGAAGTATTGATAAACCACAACCTGTCCCTGGCCCCCCAGCACCTCTCCCAGTCCCTGTGGCTTTCCTGAGGTAATCTGCACAAACAAGCACACGTGTCTGTGAATTCTGTTCCTCTTCCTCCCTCCGTGCTCTGCCAAAGCAGCTTGTGCTGACCACCGTCGTGCCTCTTGCCACATCCACTTTCCTAGCACCTCCGGAGCGCGTGGCTGTGCGCTCTTTCCTCTCTCCTCCTTTCGGTACACGGTGGGGAGAGCCTCTCGTGCCCCTGCCCTTCTTGATGGACACACCGGCCGTTTCCACTCTCGGGCACTAACAACACTGCTAAAAGAATAACCTTTCACATGTGTTTCTTTATATGTGTGAGTATGTCTGTAGAACAAATTTCTAGCCCTGGCTGGAGGGGCTCAGTGGATTGAGTTCTGGCTTGTGAACCAAAGGATTGCAGGTTCGATTCCCAGTCAGGGCACATGCCTGGGTTGCAGGCCAGGTCCCCAGTAGGGGGCGCATGAGAGGCAACCACACATTGATGTTTCCCTCTCTTCTTCCTCTCTCTCTAAAAAGAAACAAATAAAATCTATTTTTTTTTTAAAGAACAATTTTTTAGAAAGTGAAAGGCCCAGTTCAGGTATGATAAAGGTGAAGATACAGGATTATCAGCCATCTCGTCAAGTACTGCCAAGTTGCTCTCCCTAGAGGTGGAACTGGTCCACCTTGTAGCCACAAGGCTGCCTGACATCCTGCCCAGGATGACAGGGTGGCTTCCAACCGTTTGACCTGTTTTTCAAGTTGATTGGTGAATCCACTTTATATTTGCATTTCTCCCACGAGTGAGGTTGTGCATTTTTTTCTCTTGTTAACTGCTCGTTTATATCCTTTGCCTGTTAGCTACTGGGTGGTGGTTTCTGCAGGTGATTTAAGTATTAACCATTTTATCCTCGTGTGATGAGTCACAATTTATTTTTTCCACCAACTTGGTTTCCTTTCATTTTTGCTTCTGGCGTCTTTTTTGCTGTGCAGATACCTTTTATGTTTACGCAGTCCAGTGCCTCAGCGCTTGCTTTCTTGGTTTCTGGTTTCTGGAGTGTGTATCCGTGAAAGGGGTTCTCAGTAGGGATAAGTGGGGGTGAGTTGTGTTTGGGAATTAGAAAGAGCCCAAGGGAACTGATGTGAGGACAGACCAGCGGCTTGTGGTCCGAGATTGGGAGACCCCGGGGTCTAGTTCAGTAGTCCACATGCAGGGGAGAAGAGAGACAGCGAGGCACGGATCTGAGAAGAGGTCGGAGGACCCTGGGAGGCTTCTGGGACTGGCAGGGGTCACGGAGGGAAGAGGGGCTGTCTCTACTTGCAGGGTGTGTTGGAGGCAGGGGCCGGCCTCAGCACTCAGGGCCCCCGCTCTTGCCCCCAATCCAGGAGGAGCTGGAGTTCTGCGAAAAGCTGCTACAGACCTGTTTCTCCAGCCCGACGGATGACAGCATGGATCGGTGAAACCCGGTGGCTTCTGGCCCCCTCTCTGTGGGAACCTTAGGCCTCTTGCCTCCCTCCTGTGAGAGCCGGGAGGTCCTCGCCCAAGGGAGAGCAGGGCCTTGTGGGTGCCAAGCTGGGGCGTGCCAGCCCACCTCTGCTCAGCTCCCCACGGGGGCGCTGAGAAAGGCACCAGCCCCTTGGACCCCACCTAATGTCTCACTCCATTCCCCCTTGTGTGTCCACACGGTCTTCCAATAAAGGTGTTTCTCCTCCTCTTCCACTGCCGCCTTTGTCACCTCTGGAGGGCGCCTGGGGAGGACCAGAGGGGCTCGGTCTTAGGGGGCCTTGGGAGCCACTGGAGAGGGCGGCAGTGGGCAGCACCGGGGAATAATGGAAGTGTGGCTCTCTAAACCCAGAGCCGTCGTCTCCTTCCATTCTCCTGGCCTTTCAAGGGGGAGCGTGGGGCACACTCACTCACTTCCTGGCCACCCATCATCTCTGATTTCTCCTTCACGTGGGGAACCCCTTATCTTAGCTTTTCACACCCCAGCCCTAAGATGGAAGCCATCTTCCTTCCCAGCATCCTGCAGGGGTACATCATGTGACTTCAGCCCCGCCAATCAGAGCGTGCCAGCAGCCTGCTGGGGAGCTACTGACAGAAGGTGGGAGCACGTGCACAGGGCCCTGGAGGCTGTCAGCGCTGCCCGGATGGGGCGCTGCCCGGGTGGGGGCGCTCTCGGGATGGTGAGTGCCGATCTGGGCTTGGGTGTGGGTTCATTCCGCGGAAGTCTTCTCTCCAGCCTTCTCAGAGATTGGGGAGAGGCGGGTGGTGCGCAGAGGGACTGCCTTACCTCCTTTAATAAAATTGCTTTTCAGGTTAGGTCAAGGAGGTCTTGCTGTTTGCAACCAAGAGCCCTCGCCGGTGTTGTTTTTCCGATGAGGAAGCTGTGCCCGGGATGGTTAATCCCTGGCCAAGTTCACACTCCAGGACTCAGACCTGGGCTAATTCCGAAGCCGTGCTCCCCCGCCCTGTATCTGCTTGCCTAGCTCCGTTGCATGCCAGACTAATTCCTCTCCTGTGGGATGTACTTGTACTCTTGGGATTTTGGAGGGACCGATTATTTTCACCCCTCTTCCCAAATTCAGGATAAATGGAAAGGTAGTTACAGGATCCAAGAACTGGTGTTCAAATGCCAACTTTATTACTCTTAAAGCCAGTCAGAGGAAGTGGCTATAGTCTTGCTGTTACTTCACCCCAGCGTTAGACACCCTTGTCCATCTGGTCACAGACAGCGCTGGGCAAGCACAGACCTCTGCTTGCCAACCTTCACACCTGCAGCTCCAAGCTGTGAACATGACACATGCCACTGAGGTTGTGGTTGACTGTCACTCAGCAGCCGCCACCTGCTACAAGGACCAGAAAAACATCACATGCAATAAATAACACTGTAAATAGCAGGGGCCAGACCAGACACGGCTGAAAAACCAAATCAGATGCAAGAGGAAATGACAAAGATTAAGGCAATTAGAAGCTAACAGATGTGAAGGACAAATGCATAATTGGCATCCTTGAAACAGAGAACCCCTAGAACAGGAAAATGTACTCAAACACGATTCAATAAAAATGCCCCCGTAATGCAAAAGGTAACTGCAGGTTAAAAATAAATAAAAGTTGAGTCCTTGCCCAAGTTTACGCGTCTTGCCTTTACGGAGGACCTGTAACATGGGCAAGGGGTGGCTGTGAAAGTTGGGGAAACTGAGGCCAGATGGGACCTTACTGAGTATTGATACAAGGTCCGGGAGAACCTTTCGGTCGATGGTGTTGGAGGATTCTCTGTGCGGCGACTGGCAACACCTGGGCAAATGCCTGGTGGGGGACTGTCAGAGGCAGCCTGAAGCCAGAGAAGGCGTCGAGAAAACCGGGCCGGATACAGAAATCCGGCAAGAATTTCCCAGGAGCTAGACCCTGGAGACCAAAAAAAAAAAAGGAATATGAATGAAGGAAAATCCTGGGGCAGGGTTTTTTTTCCTCTGGGTTTTGGAACGGAATCATAAAGAACACCGGGCAGGCAGTAGCGCCTGCGCACTGGGTTGCCTGGGTTTATTCGGGGAGAGACCGTTGGCAGCAACCGGCGCAAGCGCACCTGAGGCGGCGGCGGTCCAGGTGGGCGGGGTCTGGAGAGGCCGGGCCCCACGCGCACGCGCACTGCCGGCTCGAGCGCGCGCGACCCCCCCCCCGCAGTCCCGCGCCCCGAGACGGCCGCGGGAGGGCGGGCTCTTCTGCGTGCCCTACGCCGGGGGAATTGTGGGATAGTGGCGGACGGATTCGGGCGTCGGAGCCTCTGAAGCCGACTGCAAAGCCGGGAGACCCCGCCGCTGTGAGGAAGGGGTGGTGGAGGAAGTGGGCCTCGAGTTCCGTCGACCGCTGCTCAGCACAGGGGCCTACTCGGACTGCGGAGGAGGACGTCTTCCCCAACCGGCCTTGACTTTGCCGCGGGGCGCTGGACCTGGGACACCCGGGCGGCTCCTCCGCTGAGGGCCTGCGCGGGCCTTGCGACCCCGCTGACCTCCCACAGCCCCCGTTCGGGCTCGCGCTCGCCTTGCCGGCGGCCCCCCGAACTCTGGAACTGGGCGCGTGAGGGCCCCTCCACCGTAGGCTCGAGGACGCGTGCGCGAGCCCCGGCCCCGGCCGTAGTGCCTGCGCCCTCTTGAGACCCCGCTGCCCCCCGCCCCCACGAACCGGGCTCCCGAACGGGGCCAGAGCCGCTGGCGGCGGGGCGGAGGGGTCGCCCCGATGAGCCCCGAGTGCGAGGAGCCGCCGCCCCCCCGCGCAGGTAAGCGGCCACTCGGGGCCTTTCCCCAGGCCGGGCACCCCGAGTCCCGCGCCCCGTCCCCGGCAGCCCCGCCTGGTATCTTCTTCGAGTTTTCTCAGCCTTTCTCCTTGGACCCTTCCCTTCTCTTGGGGCTCCCTTCAGTCGGGTTCCTCCAGTCCCTTAGACTGTTTGGCTCAGCCCCCCCAGTCTCTTCCCGGGTAGGTCGTCCCCACCCCACTTCCTTCCTTGTGGGTACTTCTCTAGCCTCTTACTTAGTGCGTTCCCCTTGGCCTTGCCCTCCTCCGGTCCACCTTCCCCAGTCTCTTCTCCCTCTGTCCCCTCCCTCCCCCTATTCCCTGGGACTCAACACCACTCACTCCTCTGCCGACCCCCACTCTCATCTTTCCTTCCTCAGACCGTTCTCGTGGACACCCCATGCCCCCCTCGGTCCCTGTCCCCTGCCATCGACTCCATGGCGTCTGACTCTCACCCTTGGGCTCAGGACGACTCCAGCAGGGAGTGGGGCTTCCCTTCACCCTGACTGGGCTCACCCGCCCTGTGGCTTGGGCTTCTTGTGAGCTGGGCTTTGGGAGGTACTTCCGTGGAACAGCCACCCCTGGGTCCCATTCTGGGAGACGCGGCCTGCCGAGGGCATGGCTGGGAGCCTGGTGCTGGGCAGTGAGGGAGGGGGACCAGCCCTGAGAGACACAGGCAGAGCAGGACAGTCACAATGACTAGCCCTGGGATAGAGGTCACTCGGGGTGCCACCGGAGGCCCAGAGGCGAGGCACTGGTGAGACAGGCTCAGTGGGTGGGGTTTTCTGTCTAGGAAGGGTGCGTAGGAGTTGACAGATGGTGGTGAGAAGAAGGGCTTTCCCTGTGGAAGGACCAGGACGTGCAAATAGGTGCAGGTGGGACCTCAGGAGCCATCTGGGCCCAGACGAGTTGGGAGGGAGTGGCTGGACTATCTTGGGGAGCTGCTCATCCGGGCGCCTGGAGGGTGACCTGGTTGGGTCTTTCTGGCTGCTCTGTGACATACCCGTGCCTCTGTACTGGCAGCCCAGACGTCGCCATTACCACCAGCCTGAAAAGCAAGCTGTTTCTGCAAAGGAAGGAGGCTGTCAGGTGTGGGATGGGGCCGAGAGTCACACAGCAACGTCGGTGGGGTGCAAAGGGGCGCCACCATCGGCGCGCCCCACCTTGGCTGCCCCTGGGGGTCTGGGCGCGCACTCTGCAGAAGCCCGGAGCGGGTGCAGGGCGCCAGAACTGGGTGGTTTTTCGGGTTTCTTACTTGGTTGGGGATTACTGACTGTAGTGGTTTTCACCTGGAGGTGATTGTGTCCCCCAGGGGACCCTCCACAGTCGTTGGAGATGTTTTTGGTTGTCACAGCTGGGGGTGGGGGTGCTGTTGGGGTCTGACAGGCCAAGTCTAGGGGTGCTGGTGAGTGCCTCGCAGCGCCCCAGACAGAGCCCACAGCCATGTGTCAGCAGGGCCACCGGGCTACACCCTGCTCTCTCGCCCCACCCTGCTCTCTCGCTAGGGTGCGATGTCCTTTGGGCCTCTCTGCTCCGTGGCTACCCCCGAGTGGCCGTGTGCTGTGTGTTTTGATGCACTTCCACGTTTTTGGTCATTTGTTGTCGGGCCATTCACTGTATGTTTCCATTAGAGGAGCAGGCTTGCCCTGCCCCTCAACCCCAACAACTGTTTTCCGGGCTCTGTGGCCAGGTGACGTGCGGTTTTCATTCATTTGACAAGTACCTCTAGCTGTGGGCCTGGCCTTACGCTGGGTCCCAGGAGACGGGCATCTATCTGGTAGGGGGAGGCAGGTGACCCAGCAGGCTGACACTGTCACAGAGCCCTCAGATGCTGTCACAAGGTGACCACGGAAGCAGTGGAAGTGTGGAACAGGCCCCTCATGCAGTCAGGGGAGGCTTCTCGGAGGAAGTGGTGTCTGCGCTGAAGCCTGAAGGACCCAGGAGGAGCTGGGCAGGCTCAAGGAGCTGGAGGAGCAGCTGAGCCAGGGCAGAGGCGAGGGCGCAGAGGAGCAGGCAGGTGTGGTAGGAGAGTTGAGCGCCATGCGGGTGGCAGCCAGAGAGGAGGTGAGAGAGGCCCAGGAGTGCTGGTGAGAGTGAGAAGCCTCCCTGGCGACTGGGCAGCCCCGGGCTCCTCGTGGGCAGGCTTGTCAGCACTGGGGGTGGGGACACGCCCTCCTTTCAAGGCCAAGCCCGGGTTTTCCCGTGGACCTTCCTGGGGGGAGTGTGGTCTTACCCTGACCCTGGGGTGTCTCACAGGCAGGCAAGGAGCAGAGGCTCCATGGGGTTAAGTCCCTGGTCTCAGGTCACTGAGGTTTCAGTCCGGACAGGCAGGGCTGGAAGCCAGGCCTTGGGACTGCATCACCTTGTAACTCACTCTGCCACTGTTTTCCAAATCTGTTTGTCGTTATGTATGTTTTTTTCCTTGACCCCATGACCCATCCTGGAGACTGTCATAAATGTGAACTTTCTGGCCCTATCTCAGTCCTTGGCCTGGTGTTCCTCCACAGTCTCTTCTGTTCCCTAATTTCTCCATCCCCTGAGGTTGGACCAGCACAACCACCTCCCTAGGAGAGTCTGCTCTGGGGTCAGTGGGCGAGGTATCCCCTAGGCTTTCCCAAGCCACAGTAAGGCCCCAGGCTGTCATCCCATGTGGCCTTGGCCAGGTCTCTCTCTGGCCTCTTCTCCCAGATGGGTGTCCCACTGCCTGCCTCACTGGGTCTGTCTTCGGTTTTGTGGCAGCACCCACCACGGTCCTACTGTTACCGTCTTTCCATCCTTGGCACCAGAATCTCCCCATCCCCTTTCTAGATTGGGCTGAGAGCTGACAGTGGGTTGCGGGGGGGGTTGGGGGAAGTTGGAGGGAGGTGGTCTCATTGTCCTCTGACCTGCTGGGCCTGCAAGGGGCAGGGGGCTGGCTGGCCAGCAGTGGGTTCTCCCCTCCTGGGGCTTACCTAGCCTGTCTCCCTAGACCAGCTGGTGGCCTGTGATGGCTGAGGGTGGCAGCGGTTAGCAGGTCCCAGGTGGCTTCTCCCAACCCTGGAGCCTCTGCTGAGCCTCTGGGCAGCTCCAGTGGCCACCCCGGAGGCCCTCCCAGAGGCCTCTGTCCCCTTGACCTCCACTTCCGGGTACTCTGGGGCCAGGGCAGGTGAGGAATTGGTGCGTAAGGACTCCCAGCAGGTGGAGCTGTGTCTGGACACAGGTGGCTGCAGCGGCAACAGGAGGTGGCTCTGTGGGCGCTGCAGTGGGGCCCTGCCGAGCCGCGGCAGGAGGCCTGAGGAGCGCCAGCAGAGCGGGAACCGAGGCAAGGGCGAGGATCTGGCGGAGGGAGAGGTGCTGTGTGTCTAATGGCTTCCTTTCTCAGGCACAGTTTCCCCTCTTCTGTTTGCAGTCGGCCTTGGTTTTCAAACGGTCGCTCAGAGCCAGTGGTAGTCACTTCCGTTTTCTTGAAGATTGCTAAAAGTTGAGGAGGGTGGGGGTGGCGGGGAGTGTGGCTCCCGCCAGCATGTTTGAACGACCTGAGTCACCCAGGCAGCCGGGCCGAGCCTCTTCAGCCTCGCTCTTGTTTTTAGCACTGTCACCCCTCGGCCTGGCGGTCCCCTCCCCTCCTACAAGTGTCCTGGCCTCAGCATGGCCGCAGGGACAGACAGGACAGGACGAAGCCAGCACCTCCGAGCTCTTGCCTGTCCCCTGCCTGACCCGGCTGTCCTCACAGCATGGCCCTTCCTGGCCGGCTGTGCCCCCATTTCACA